>JABSTT010000077.1:0-80001 GCA_013339685.2 Hyalomma asiaticum | reverse complement strand
TGTGAAAAATTTTTGGAGCCCTCCTCTATGACATTTCTTATATTTAGATGCTTTTGGGACGTGAAACCCCAGAAATTATTATTACATTGCACCTCAGCTTTAATTATGGTAGAGCAATTTTTGTACTTTAATGTTTAATAGCTGCTGCCCCAGAGTAATGAAAAAAAACTGGGGGCAGTGACATGTAGCCCCCATCTGGTTAATGTTTCCCAAGTTTACTCTCCACTGTTCTGTCACCAAGTTGCAGGACTTGCAGAAAGACAGACCCTCCAAAAAAAAGAAGATTGAGGCTGCCTACAGGCTACAAGAGAGCATAGTTCAGATGATGATGCCGATCACCTGGTTGGTACCTGTTTTGATCAATTTATTTGTGTACTGTATAAGCAGGTGAATGCAGCTTTTACATGTATATCCAAGCGCATGTGCACCATGCATCCAGTATCCACTTTCCGAAATTCCGAGTGTAAAAATCATTAAAGGGACTGTCTGCTGTCCTTCATTTGCTGTGCTATTTTTAGTGCCATAGAAAGCACGCCATCCAAAGTGTTCATGCTTGCAGTGGTTTCACTGGAAAGTGAGTGGGAATGCTTAAAAGAGAATTTATCTACCTTCCGGGTTGTCTCTTCTGCTTGTCAAGGGCATGCACAACACTGGTTACTGTGTTTTTTGGAGGATTGGTTTCCTTTTAACACTAAAAATATTAACATATTGATCTCTTACAGCATGCACTTGGTCAAATAAAGTGTTATGCCAACAGCTTTCTCCTGCTCCAATGGAAGAAAGTGGTGGCATAACATTCAGCACATAAAAAAGTGACTCCTAGTCGTGAAGGAACACTATGCTCTTGTATGATATGTATAAAAGAGAATACTAAGTAATTTTTTAAAAGTAAGATAAGCAAACTTGCAAGCATTTACCTTAATTTTTCTTTACACTAAGAGTTTGACTCGCATCACGAAGGAATCCACTACAGTGTTTTTTTTTTATGAACCTCTGGGCAAAGTTACAGATGTTATTCCTTTCTGATGGAATACAACTGTGCTCGTTCTTGTCTACGAAAGAAACAATCTTGTTATTTTCACCACAACTGAACATCTTTCCCAAGTGGTAGACAGTCCCCTAAAGTGATATTTCTTATTACTGGTTTTAGAATCCATCAAATATTTCAAAAATTTTAGGCAAAGTTCAAATCACCAAGATACTCCTCTCTATTGTACCTTTTCCTTGTTGATTTTACTGAGAACACTGGTGCTGTGTTTTGCCTGTACAATGTCTTGTCTTGCATAATGTGTACACTAAATATATTGCAAAAAGCTTTCATTTATATGCTGTGACACGCAATAAAAAAATAAAAGCTTATTGATAATAATGAAAGCTGAATATGCTCAACATTACTACTCATAACTTCATCTAGTGGCTTCCAATAGCCTACATTTTGAATATTTCATAGCTTATGCTGTTAAGGTATGTGTAGCACTTTGGGAATGCCATAATAAAAAAAAGGAACATTCATTCTTAGTATTCTTCTTTGCATCCTTAGAAAGCATTTGCAAGGTCGTTGAAGGATCTTCAACATTCTTAATTATTTGTTAGTTTAAGCTGTGTGAACCCTGCTTCATGTTTCAGGTGAACGAAGCAAATGCGGAGGATTCTGTGGTGGCAGATTTGAAAAAAACAATAGAAAAAAAACAGCAAGAAGAAAAGACTAAAGAAAGAGCTCAAACAAGCTGAACTGATGAACAGGCGGCTCACAAATGCTCTGCTCGACAAAATTGGTGACGATAAATGTTGTTCTTTCAATAAATAAAATACACCTTTACACAAAAGGCTCCTTGGGCGCCGCCATAGCTCGGCTGTGCATCATGTGTGTGACTCCCTAAAAAGGCACTGCCGAGGGTTTGTAGTAAGAACTTTGGAGAGTTAGACGGCTCTTCATTATCAAACGGCGCACATAGCAAAGACAAACAGAATGAAACAGGCAATACAATCCTTTTTACTGCTGTGCACAGCCCGATATGGCGGTGCTCCATGCCTCCTGTGAAAAGGTCTATAATTGAGCTGCGTATAGATAACTTCAGCAAAGTGACCACCCTGGGTAGACTGCAATGCCAAGTGCCATCTAGTGAAAGTGAAACTGTTTTGACAATTTTTTTTTTCAGTTTTTGTATTGACATGTGTACTTGATTTCTTTTCATTCGTGGGAACTGCCTTTGCTCAATCTGTAGCACATGTTGGCACAGGCTGCAATTGAACTCGTGAGCAGCTTTGTGAATTTTTATTTCGGGCTCTTCTTGTGGCATTACAGCACATAGCACACAAACTCAACAATCAAAATTCATTTTAAAAAGCCGCTAAATCTTAAAGGCCTGACAACAGGCACGCGATTTGAGTGACGGCGAAAGGCGACAGCGAGAGGCGACCGCCTTTCCTGTCGCGGAGGCCAATCTGTCACCGTCACCTGTCGTGTCGCCGATTTCTGGCCAGCTAGAAAAGAGCGCTTGTCGCCGAGTGATTTCGCAGCAACATGGCGGCTACCAAAGCGCCCGCTTCAATTATAATTCGCACTACTGGCTTGCTATTAGCACCGACAGCAAGAAACAAACCTCAAAATTAGCTTTTGCGATGTTCTGCAGTCATTATTCAGAAAAATGTCCAATTTTGACACTGCTAAGCCTAAGTTGCTGCCGTGAACCTCGGAAGCGGTTGACTTTAAACACTGGATGGCGCTACGTGCAGCGTTTCCTACTTGCGGCTCGACACCTGTTTTTGATGGCAATGATGGTGTAATTGTTCTAGAACTAATGCAATAAAGTGAGAACGTTGGCCTGTCAGCACGTTTCCAGTATTTTTCACCCGCGTATGACTTTACTAATTCATACGACATAAGTATGGCCGTGATTCCCGGAGTTCCAAGTCTGGGAGGCCATGCATACCATCATTATGTTTTTTTATTCTTTTTTTCCTTTTGAGCCTTGCCGAGTAGCCTACATGTGGTTGCTCCAGCCCGCGACAAGTCAGTGTGACAGTGGCTGCCTTTCGCGTCGCTTGTCGCTGTCGTTACAATATCGCGTGCATATGGTCAGGCCTTTACACCCTTCGCTGATGCAGCAGCTAAGTAGCTGAATGTACCACGAATGCCGTGAGTACTAGAACTTCTGCCAAGCACTGCGGCAACATTCGCATTATGAAACACCCCAGTGAGATAGGACCATTGAATTTCCCAGAGGCTGTGAACTGCAAGTCTGCGAATTTGAAGGCTGTCATCCTGCTCTGCAGGGCCTTTGTAAGATAATAGGAAAGGTCAGATCTGTGTTGCTGCTTCTTGGTCAAAATAACAGTGTTTCTTGCATTTTTGTAGAGGTAGCACGGGCCACCGCAGCAGGGCAAGAAGGGCATTGCCGCCTTCACTGGATTCACATTGCCGCCTTCACTGGATGCAGGTAATTCCTTTTGCATTATCGCACACGTGCATTTGATAATACATTGGTCGCTCCACTTTTTTGCACTTCTGCAGGCACTGGGCTCCCGACTGAGGTGGCTGAGGGAACTGGTGCTGCAGGTATGTTATATTGGTGATTTGGATAGCCAAAACTTGTTGAGCTACACTCACCACTAGAATGTCAGAAGTATAGGTTTCCTTTTATTTTGTCAGGCATGTTTACATTGCTCATCTATGTATTTGATGTTTCTTATGCAGGCTTTGATGGTGATAGCATGTTCCCCTCAAACGGTTCAGTGCCTGACGATTACGATGCATCGGTTGGTGAGTGTTTGGTGCCTGCTTTTTCATTGTCAAAGGAGCATAATGTAGCCAGTACAGCCATGCACGTTGCTGAGACAACTGTTACTTTGTCTACCACTATCTCATCGGCAGCTTATTTTTGCAAAAAATGGGTCTGAAAATCACCTGTGTGTTAGTACAGAATGTGAAGCCAAAACTGCAATCATGGCATTGGCAATAGCCCTCCATCAGAGCTAATGTCACTGTCATCACAAAAAGCAACAGAGTGCTTTTCATGGCCCTTGGTTTGAATTTATTTCATGCTTAGCTTCAATGTTAGGCTGTAATCCCAGTCAGTTCCTTAGGAGATGCATTCACGTTTGCAAAATCTTTCTACTCGGCACCGTACATTTAGGTGTGCACAACCACCTGAATTTCCTGGTGCTGTCTGTACGCAATGCGAGGAGTACCGTTGGCTGCATGTTTCCACAAGTCAGCTGCACTATCATGCAAGCTGCTGAAAAAGTAATAACCTTTCAATGTCACCTGCATGCATGGATGAAAGGCCAATGATGGCAACGTACCACTTTTTGTAGAGAAAGCTCCTTTAGTGAAACACCTGTGTGGGAGCTTGATTCTCTGTGTCTTGTTTTTACCTGAAAGCGAGCAAGGGCAAAGGGGCCTCTCATTTTTGATAAATGGGAGACGTGTTGCATTTTGTTACACGTTCGTTATCTTCGGAAGGGCAACTCTGGCGATTTTTCAGTGTCAACTGATCTTACTGAAATTTTCAGTGTACGTTTTAATCGCTATCACAGTAATGCATGCTAAGCCAGGCAGCTTCAGGCTATTGGTTATCTAGTATGCCTGAAAAAATTTACATGTATTTGTTGCCCCGCCACGGTGGTCTAGTGGCTATGGTACTCGGCTGCAGATCCGAGGGTCGCGGGATCGAATCCCGGCCGCGGCGGCTGCATTTCGATGGAGGCGAAATGTTGAGGCCCGTGTGCTGTGCGATGTCAGTGCACGCTAAAGAACCCCAGGTGGTCGAAATTTCCGGAGACCTCCACTACGGCGTCTCTCATAATCAGAACTGGTTTTGGGACGTTAAACCCCACAAATCAATCGATCAATGTATTTGTTGAAGTCTGAAACTTTCTCTGCTCATCTAGTTTCGTTGCTAAGAGTTTCCCTGCCATTTTATGAGCATGCATTTTTTTTCGTTCACTTTGTGGTGGAGGCCGTGAAAGTCTAATTTCCTTCTAAGTACCATCTAAGTACCATGAAGATGCCAAGATTATTTCTATTGCAAACTAAATAAATGACGTCACTGTAGAAATGATAAATTATTCAATTAAGGGAACATTTCTGTTATTTCAGGCATGAGCGAAATTGAAGAATATTGTAAGGTTTGACGTTTTCTTTTTGGCAACATTAATGAACTCAAAGGGCGAAAGTAGTGTGTGTCCTGGTAATGCAGTAAATGATGTGCAAGAAAGGAAATCCAAGGTTTGACAGCAACTGGTCTGGCGGGGCAAGTGCATGCTGATTAGACATGAAGAGATACACCGACCAAAATAAAAAACTTAAATTTACTAAATTTACTTGACGTTTTGATGATTTATGGGGTTTAACGTCCGAAAACCAGTTCTGATTATGAGAGACGCCGTAGTGGAGGTCTCCGGAAATTTCGACCACCTGGGGTTCTTTAACGTGCACTGACATCGCACAGCACACGGGCCTCAACATTTCGCCTCCATCGAAATGCAGCCGCCGCATTACTTGACGTTTTGGCACCCCATATGGGAGCCTTGTGAACAAGGCTCCCGTATGAGATTTGTGAACAAGGCACCCATACGAGATTTGTGAACAAGGCTCCCGTATGGGGTGCCGAAACATCAAGTTTTTTATTTCGTTTGGTGTGTCTCTTCACATCTAATCACTTGTGCAAGGAAGAAAAATTGAAATGATGAAGTCTGATCAAAAGGATATGTTTTTGAGCTAGTTGGTTCACTGCTTGAAGTAATAGTTATGGCGCTAAAACAATGGCGCCACTGTGTGTTTTGTCTTCTCTGTGTCCCATTGTTTTAGCGCCATAACAATACTTCAAGCGATGAAGTCTGAGCAGGTGATCTGAAAAAAAAAACACATTACATCCACTTTATAAAAAGCGCAGTCAAGCTAAAATAAATCACTTTGGGGATCAGGCTAATAATACACATGATACATCTTGAGGTAGCTGTACATATCTGCATGCTGTACATACAAGCATGTGTGAATGCCATGAGAACAATCTTCTTACAAGCAGTCTGCACTCACAAGGAGGCAGCAATGAATAGCTGATTTCGGCTGTGACCCACTGTGTGCACAGCAAAAGTGATGCTCTAGCTTTTCTATACACACAAATTTGCCATGATAGTGTCAGTGTGGTGAGGTTTCTAGGTGCCCATACAGATCCTGATTGCACACTGTAGTAAGTACCTTGTTGAGCCCAGCTGTGCAACAGCAGGCTGCTTTCATTTCTACATAAGCAATACCCTTTTCTAAGTGGCCCCTGCACAAGGAAGCAAAATGAAGAACAGTGCCTAAACACGAGGAAGATGAGAAGCACTGATTCAACGCTGTGTTGTCATCCTTGTGTTTCACGTTTTTGTGTTTTTCATTTTGTGATAATGTACCAAGTTGCTCAAGCATCTCTGAACAAAGGAGGCTGCAGCAGACAGCTGTGCAGCACACTTAAGTTGTCACCATGCTGCTTGCTCGCGACAGCTCTATGCCCCCAGTGCAGCTGAACAGATAGCTGAAGATGTGTATTGAGATAAGGTTGTAAGTGGTACTGATGCATCAGTTGGTGGCTGCAATTGAACCTTAATTATTTACAACGCTTATCTGCAAAGGTGCAGCGACAAGCGCACTATAGAGTTGGAATCTTTGCACATCTAGAAAGGGGGAATATCCAATGTGGCATACTCACCGAGGGAGCTTAGGTTCATGGTTAACTTTCGTGTAACAAAAACTGATCGCATTGTGCACTTATTGGCAGGCATAAGACAAGCCACTATGGCTTATTCATTGGGAAAATATATTAAGCTCTATGAGACCCATTTGGGGATTTCTGGCAGGTAAGTTTTTACCATGAGTACTGTAATAGTAAGAGGATATTAAAGAGGTCTTTTTGGTAGTGCAACTTTAAACAACTGCATTCCTACTCTAATGTTATAACCACGTCTTGTTCCTCAGAACAGGGAAGGTGGGATATGATGACTAAGGCTAATGTTGTAGCATGAAAATTAAGAGTGAAAGGAGTCACAGAAGCTTGCTTTCTTTTCGTTTTTGTATTGTGAGATAAAGATTCATTTTCTTGTACAGGCATTGATGACGATAACTGGGAGGCGACAACTGCTGGTTGTGCTGAATCTGCTGGTGAGTGTTTCATGCGTGTGTCCCCACTCCTTTTTCTTTAAAGAAAGGAGAGTGAAAGAAGGCACTGCTTTAAGCGGTGTCATTCAACTCAGTAAGCCCCAGAATGACTGTCGTGTGACGACAGTTCTGTGGCTTCCAATTGCTGCATGGCACTTGTGCAGTCGGGTGGGAAGCTGGGCTATTTGGCACAGTTATATAATAAAGAAAAAATGACATGCAGAGGGTAAACAAGACAGTGTGAGACCTGTTACCTACTCTCTTCGTGTGTCGTTTGTTGGCACTGCCCCTGAACGCAATGACATCTAGGGATGCATTGTATAGAAATCTTGTGCCAAAAGTTATGCACGATTTGAAACATACTGCAGTATTTATCACATAGAATACGTTTCCTTACTGTCTTTTGCATTCAAAAAATTGTACCATGATGCTAAACTTCTGTGTTGGTACTCTGTGTTAAATCCCACTTCAAAGGTGTTGTGCTTACATGCTTGTTGGGTCATATTTTCTCAGAAGTGGCTTGATAGCTCAGATGATGTCGTATCTGCCACATTAGCCGAGGTAATCCGTAGATCTACACACATAGCAGCTGTGTTGACCTCTTGTTGCTTGAAGTTAGGAACGTATCTGTGCAAGTGTGCATGAATGTTCTGGACACATCAGCTGAGCTTTTGAGTACCTTATCTGCTATTTTTTACTACTGTAAAACCTTGTCAATTGTGAAAGTACCTTAATTGGAACTTCTGCTCCTGACAAACCTATGTATTGTTTAATGCCCTCAAAATCTTTATTACTTGTATATTTGGCTGAATATCAATTAATTAGGATGTTCTCTTGAGTGCCAGAAAACTAGAAATGGCGTAGCTTGCAACAGAAACAAAGTGTTAATGACAGAAATGGCGCAATGCTTTATGCCATGTAGTTTGCGCATTCACAGCTTTTATTTCGTTTACTGCCCCGTGCAGCTGAAACTCGATTTAATGAACAAATCGGATTCCCTGTGCAGTTGCCCATAGGCAACTCCACGAACTCGAAATAACAAAACGAACTTCGCCAACAAGCCCGATTTAACAAAGCATTCCAAGAAAAAGATGCATAGAAAAGAGGTTTTTCCAAATTTGTCGTCTACAATGTCTGGCAGTGTAATACCAGCATAGCAGCGGTACTATCGATGCAGCGGATGTATTGTCGTTTTGGTTCTTACGAAACTACAAACCGAAAGTGCACGAGACGACGGACTGCATTTTTTCCTAGGCATTGGGTCAATTCCACCAGATGGCGAAAGCGGCAGCAGGTGGTTGATCTGGCGTGCGACAGATGGCAGCATTGACGCTTTCCACTGCTTTCAGCACTACCGGTGTCCAGTTGCTCCACTCTTTGTTGCAGTCTCGTGTCCTTCAGCACTTCACGAATGTCATTTTTCTTTCTGCTGCTCAGTGCATTCTGTGTTGCTGAAGGATGGAGCGCCTGAAGAAGAAAAGTAATGACCTTTGAAGAAGAGGCGAACATAATCCGTGGTGTCGTGAGTGGACGAAAAAAATGTCTGGTAGCCTCTGAACACGGCATACCTGCTTTCGACCATCTTGAAGGCAATGGACGCCGTCATCCTTGCGACTTCCTCAGGGAACACGTCCAAGAAAAAAAAACACATGAAGACGACCCTGCACAAGAAGCTGGAGGAAGCCCTCTTATGTGGTTTAATGATATGCGAGCCAGAAACGTTCCACTCAGCGGGGAAGTGATGCAGCAGAAAGCACGTGATTACGCGTGTTTGCTCTGCTTTGAAGAGTTCAAGGCAAGTCCTGGCTGGCTCTCGCGATTCGAACAGTGCGACGGGATTGTTGACAAAGTTTCAAACGGGGAGTTGTCCAGCGTGAACAAGCAAGGAGGCGATGAGTGGTTGTCGGAGAACGTGCTGGAGAATCTGGGGAAATACACTATTCATGACATATACAACGCGGACGAGAGCGGTCTGTTTTATCAGACGCTGCCGCACAAGATACTTTCCCGGAAAGGGGAGCTTTCCCACGGCGGCAAGCAGAGTAAACAGCGACTTACGCTATTGCTGTGCGTCAACATGGGTGGCAGCGATAAGCACGATCCGCTCATCATTGGAAAGGCTGAAAATCCTCGGTGCTTTAAAGGAGTTAGAAGACTATCGGCTTGGTACGTGTTGAACACCAAAGCCTCGATGAGCCGCGCAATCTTCTCAGAGTGGCTAAAAAGCTTCGGCGACGACATAGGCCGCCAAAAGAAGAATGTGTGTCTGCTATTGGACAGTTGCACGATGCACCACATCCCGGAGCTTAACCTGAAGAATGTGGAGTTGTGGTTCGTTGCCCCGAATGCGACTTCCTTCATCCAGCCCCTAGATCAGGGGATCATCAATAGTGTGAAGTGTGCAGATAAGTGTAGGGTCATCAGGAAGCTCCTGCAGAACTTGAAAATAAAATGTGAAACCAAGATTCACGTGTATATGGCGATCGAGATGGTGGCAGCATCGTGGAGAGCAACCTGTCTCTCGATCGTTGTGAACGATCCGGATACTGTCGAAGCTCCATGCCCACACCAAGCCAGCTGTTGATGGACGTTGTCGACCTTCAGAGGCGGTTTGCTGGGGGCACATGAGGGTGCCAAAGATGCTTTGACTGCACTAGCCAGCTATGAGAATTGTGTGCTCCCGCTGCTCATGAAGCGCGCGTTTTCTCTAATGAAATTTGTCTTTCTCTCAATTTTACAAAGCTCCCGATTTAGTGAAATAATTCACCGGTCCCGGTGACTTCGTTAAATCGAGGTTCAAGTGTATCTAACTATGCTCATGTTTTAGAGCTTTGTGGTCACTATGCATGATCATATTCATAGCCTCATAGTTTTCGCTTAGGATGACTTTTAGCAAACAGAATTTCTTTATCAAAATTTGAGGATGTTGGCCTCGCTTATATCTTTGGAACACCATGATTATGGTAAATATGGTGAGAACTAGCTCTCTTTCGACTCCAATGTGCGTTAATGTCATAAACATGGCAGGAAGTGCCCAGGATAAAGAGTGATTGTGTTACAGTGACAAATTGGATGGGCTGGCTGTTGCTGGCGATCATCGCTTCCAAAAAGAAAAAGAAAGGGCCTGTGTGCTGTAGGGGGTATATCAGAAACGTGAGCTTTGTGCTGCTAATTCCTGGGCGAAGCAGTCATTGACTACCTGGTGACCCGGTATCTCTATGAAGGCCCACACAAATTCAAGCCGGGTCAGCTGACCGACCTGCGCTCGTCGCTGGTTAACAACACCTTCTTTGCGGCGCTTGTCGTGCGGCACGGTCTGCACCGGTGCCTGCTTCACTGCAACCCAGGGCTGTTCAACGCTGTGGCGCGGTTCGTGCAGCACCAGGAGCGCAGCAGCGAGGAGGAGTCAGGCTCGTCGGACGAGGACAACACGGCCGAGATCCTGGACCTGAACGCTCGGAGAGACGAGGCCCGCGACAATCCCACTTATTGGAAGGTGCTCGAGGTATGTGATGAATGTGGAGGATACTTCAAGTTGCTCTTGGTTCAGTTGGCCCGGTTTATAGCACAGGCCAAAGACATACTGCCAAACACATTTGACATTGAATTGCCCATATACAGTGAAGCTTCATTCATACAATCCCATTTCATACATTTTTCAGCTGAATACATTTTTTTCTGCCTGTCCAGCACTCCCAAGGCACAATGTATTTTCACATGGTTGCAGTGACATCATTTTCAAATAATGCAAATCATCTTCCATTTCGTGTGAAACATTTGATCAATGAGATTGTGCTGTATTATATGGTCCCTTTTAGATTTGATATGGTGTCTGTGTTTGACTGTAGCAGAAACCAGGAAGTTTATTTCGAAGAGTATGTATACAGTAAAACCTCGTTAATTTGGATCTCAAGGGAGTGAAAAAAATGTCCGAATTATCCAAATGTCGAATTAATGAATGCATAACAAAAACGCACATTTTCAATTCCTTTATCGCGTACCTTTATTTTGAGTAGTAGTCCGTAATGCTTGTTTGTTTTTTTGTGGACAGCTGGGCAGCAAGGGCTAGTTTGCGGGCATGTGACAAACCCTCTAGCGCTAGAGTATTGCCTGGGAAATCGTAACACAACTCCTCTTGAACGACGAGAACGTCCGCGGCTTCTTTTGCGGTACGACGCACCGGGCGTAGTTCATCGCACGGGTCTTCGTCAGACGCCTCATCTGTCTCACCGAGGGCAGCACTAATGATCTCGTCGTCATTCAAGTGACCGGCGACGACAACGCCGTCATCAGTTGTAACGTAATCTGCAAGCTCCACTTCGGAGGAAAGTAGGCCAAGGAACGCCATATCACCGCGTACTTCGTGCACTTCGCTGGTTCCGACATCACGGCAGGGTGGTATCACACCACCACTATGGCCCGACCACCACCTCGCGCACCGACACTTCCGATAGGCCGATATGTCACAACGCACCGAAGAGGGGGAAAAAAGCACAACCGACGCCTGCAGGTCCGCATGCTATCCATCTGAGGCCTTTTTTTTGTTGTCCGTTCTCCGCCGATGACAGGACGATGCATGCTCCAAACACCACCTTGCGTCCCCTTTCGTAAGTTTTCAAAAAAAAATGCAGTTTTCCTTAGCCTCGGCGATCGGCATCGACAGCGCGCACCGTTGCTGCCGGAGCCGATCTCGGAGACCATAAATTTGCACGTGTGCCAACGAAAATGCAATGCGATAAATATTATGGCCTCCGAGACGCAGTTTTAGCTTCAGTTTCGCCGTCTTTGGCTTGCCTCCAGTCCGAATTAACCAGTGCGCGTGCAATTTTGCGTCGAATTAGGAAATGTTTGTTGCCATAGGGCTATGAACATTTTTGAAGGGAGGGTGTGGGAATGATGAATTATCCGAATTTCCGAATTAACGGGGGCCGAATTAACGAGATTCTACTGTAGTATGGTCTACTGTTAAAGGGGACGCTTGAATTTGTACATTTCTTATTGCTGGTGCCTTAACTGCAAGTGGCTGTGGGAATAGTGTCCGTTGATGGTACAGATGTGCTAAAGGGAGTCAAAACTACCAACCACAACTTATCTGCTCAAATACAGTCAACTCCCGATAATTCGAAGTCACTTAATTGAAATTTTTGGTTAATTGGAAGTGAAGTGGGGGCCTTGTCAGTTTTGCATGCAAACCAATAGAAAAGAATGCTCAGTATGTCGAAGTTAGAAGTCTAAGGTGTCGGTTAATTAGAAGTTTTTTCTCAATCATATAGCTCAAGATGATCGTAATGCTTGAGAAATTCTGTATTATAAATGTGAAAAAGACCTTCGCGCACTGAATTTATGTCGCTAGCATCTCAGCTGATTACAGTGCCACAGCTCATGAAGCGTCAATGTTAGGTACTGGCAGCATCGGCATCGCAGCTGACGACAGCACTGAAAATGGTGAGGCGGCAGGGTTAGCCCATCAGCCCATTGCAGTCACAGCCTCGCATGGTCGCGTTAACGTGTTAGGCCTATCTGTATGTTTCCTCGAATGTTAGTGAATTGGCCCGCCGGCATCGTTGCACAGTCGTGGCAATGGCAACTCGCGGACCTTATGGTGCGCTTGACCTGGCGACGAAAGTTAAGATTTTGAAAGAAGTTGAGGAAGGAGACAACACCAAGCAGGACATCGCACGGAAGTACGGCATCAAGCCTAACACTCTTTCGAACATAAACAAGCGCTCGATACTCGAAGCATTTGAGAATGACCAATTTAAAATGTCACGCAAGAGAACGCGCACAGGCGCCCACCTGGAGTTAGAGCAAAAGTTGCTCATTTGAATTAGGGAGGCCCGGAGGAACCAACTTCCACTCAGTGGCAATATCGTAGCAGTAAAAGCCTTTATGCTTGCGTCGAGGTTAGGCATTGAAAACTCTTCTTCGTCCGATGGATGGCTATATCGAAAGCACCTTCTCGAGCGGATGCTTTTGTGCACAGATAACTCCACGCAGTGCAAGGTGAGCCTCCTCAGCGCGAGCATGGGGTCGCGTTAAAGAGGAGACGATTGCTAACTGCTTGAGGGCCTGCTGTTTTAGTGCAAGTGCCTCGAGAGATGCAGGTGGTTCGTCTTCTCCAGCGTGGGAAGCGCACACAGCCGAACTTGAGGACAATACTCTTCAACCAGCTGTCGGTGCACGTCCCTTTCGGAGAATACGTTGCCGTTGACGGTCAAGTTGAAATGTGTGGTGCGCTGACGGACGCCGAAAGTCTCGGGATCGTTCGGCCCATGGAGGCTACTGACGAAAGCGACTTGGACGACGACGTTTCAAGCGAGCCGAAACCTACGGCTGCAGAGAGCAACGCCTAGGAAGCACTCGGCCACGTCGACGCCTGCAGAACTTGCTCTCTGCGGCAAGATGCCGTAAGCAGAAGCAGACGTCAATAACGGATTTCTTTTCCAAATGAATTAATAAAAATGTCTGTCTCTGCCCCGTGTGGTTAATTGGAAGTTCATTTAATTCGAAGTTTTTTGCGGTCCCCGTCAACTTCGTATTAACGGGAGTCAACTGTATGTGCAATAGAAGCTTTGCAAAGGGACAAAGAAAAGAAAACCAAACATAGCCTGCACCCAAGTGTTCTCCTTAACAGTGGACCCTTATGTACATCTTAAAGGGCCCCTCCCATCATGTTTGGACGCTGTAAACAACCATGCACACTGTGTACACCTGGTGACGATTGCGCCTGTAAAGTACAGAGATGGTAGTCCTGTACCAGTTTGGTACAAATGTAAATTCCTGTACCAAGAACTGCAGTGTAACTGAAATTGCACCACACTGCGCCAGTATGCTTTTGGCGTGCTATCCTGCAGCGGCAGTCAACTGCAAGTGGATTTGTTCCCAGAAGAATATTCTGTTTTGTGACAGTGCCTACCACACTGTTTTCGATCGTCACTTTCGTTCGTAATAAATGGTAGGGGTTTGTTGTAAGCCTACCTGTTAGCGGAGTACTAAGATTACTTTTTTTTACTGCTGTGCCCCTAACTTGTGTTGTGGCCGATTTCACAAAGTGTCGCAAATATCCTTCGACCTTCTTTAGCTAGTTTTATTAAACAAAATACAATCAAACAAAAACATGTTACAAACATCTGGATCCTTAGCAGAATACTAGTATGGATGCATATTAGTATGAAACCACTTGTTAGCTTAACATACAGAACATATTGAAATGATCAAACTCGTACACAAAAGTTCAACAGGTTTTGGTTTAGGATGACTAATGGTTTTGGCTTCCACATGACTGTAGCAGTGCTTGTATGGATAAACATGACAAATGCACAACGGTGTGGTGGCAGCTGCTCACGAATGCCCCTGTACAAGTTTTCACCCACTGCTACTTTACTACGATAAGCAACCCCATCGTAGGGAAACTGTATGGCTCTAAATGAATGAGGACTTAAACACACCACACCATGTGCAGGACAATGTAAGTGTGCATTGCTTGTGGAAACAAAAGCGCAGCACCATTGTCACAGCAGCATTTCTGATGCATAGGGGTGTACAAATATCCAAACTTTCATATGTTCGATTCATACCTAAGTTTCGCTGTTAAAACTAGTAAAGGTTTGTAATTAATAGGCAAAATGTGCTACACCCTGCCATGAGCGGCACATTCCCACATGCAATGTGCTTCACCGCGTAACCGTTCTAGGAATGACATTGTGGGAGTGCAGTAGTCGTGCAGTAAATGCCTTTGACTATGTTTATCAGTACATTTTGTGTGTAATTCAACTTAAATTGTTTGAAAATTATTTGAACAATATTCGAACAATATTTCATTGAATTTGCACCAAAAATTTGCTATTTAAACAACTCCAACATTCATAGAATGGGCTAGCATTCATTGAACGAGCACATTGGACTTGCCATCTGCCTTGCAGAGACGAAACTGCATCTCCTCCTAGCCCGGCCATGGCACTCCTGCTCTGGTTACGTACACTGTTGCAAACTGACCGACGACTCTGCTCAAGTGCATCTTCTTTTTGTTGGTGCAGCAGTTCTACCGTCACGAGGAGGAGTGCCTGGAGCCTGAGGAGGTCGACGTGCCCAAGGCGCTGGGCGACCTCTTTGAGAGCCTCACGGGCGCCGTGTTTCTTGACTGCGGTATGTCGCTGGACACTGTGTGGCGCATCATCTACCGCCTCTTCGGCCGAGAGATCGAGTCCTTCGCCGAGCGGACACCCTTGCCTCCTATAAGGATGCTGTTCGAGTGCTTCCCAAACGCCCGCTTCAGGTGAGCAAGTGAGCACAGCTCCAAAGGTGGTCGCACATTCTCGATTAAAGTTGGATTCGCACAACATTAAACGGGCAATGTGGCTTCTGCATAGGTTAAAAAAATGCCAGAAAAATTCAGTTTCTGTACCTTTTTTGACTTGCAGATTGCCAAGTCGATTTGCCAAGTTGTTGAAAATCATTGTGCAAGTCGCGAAATAAACTGTTTTTCAGCGCACAGTAGCGTCATGATGACGCAACCAGGTGTGGCCAACTTGGGCTCGTCAGGAAGACCATTTCTACGTTGTCAGTCTTCCCCTGAGCCAGCTCCTCCCCTTGGAAAGAGATGCATAAAAAGCAAATGTTTGAAAATTGTTCATAGGGTGGACACATAGGCAGTGCCTGCTCTGTGGCCTCCCATTTGTGGGCCTTCTTTCTCATCTTTATTTTTGTGTAGCCTTCTTTTGTGATCTTAGGTCACAAAAGAAGGCTAACATCACAACGAAGGCTACACAAAAGCAAAGATGAGGAAGAGAGGCCCACAGATGGGAGGCCACAGAGCAGACAATGCCTGTGTGTCCACCATGCTGTGTTGGGCATGTTGTGTGTATGGACTTGCAAGGACTCTAGAAGTTGTCGTCGTACCATTAAAAAAAGAAAGGAAAGAAAGACAGAAAAAGAAGGGAAAAACTTATACAGTAGCAGAAACTGCAATGCTACGTAGCATTGCATTGTACTGCACAGTATTTTTTATCTTATTGATAATGGTGGCGAGTGTCCTTGATACATGCCATATTTTTCAACTGTTCGTATTTCTGACTTCAACTTCTTCTGTTAAAGCGTTGCTGCATCTATATGTAATTGTCTTCAACAAACACTGTTGTAGTCGCCTCTCTAAATTTAGTAACTTGTCTTGCTGATTTCAGTGCAGCTGAGGTGCTCAAGAACGAAAGTGTCAAAGTGGAACTGACCGTGGCAGGGAAGACCTTCACCTGTGTCGCCAAAAGCAAGAAGCTTGCCAAGATTGCGCTTGCCAAAAAGTGCCTGCGATTGATAAAAGATTGATTGATTTGCTCTACAATTACTACTAGTATAATATATAATTTTTAGCACACCAAGTGTTTTACATCTTGCTTGAAGGAAGATAACAAACCAGCATATCGCAATAATGTGGAACGAGAACTGCACGAGTCAAAGCAGGAATGGATGTGCTGAACTCCTCTGGATGAAAATTATCAAATTCATTCTTCACGTCGGCACAACATGGCTTCCGCAAAACATATTCATGTGAAACACAGCTAATATCTTTCACTCATCACTTACACCAGATTCTTGATAATACATCGCATGCCGACTGCATTTTTCTAGACTTTTCAAAAGCTTTCGACAAGGTTTGCCATAGACTGCTACTTTACAAGCTTCATCAACTAAATCTTGACGGTAACCTATTAAAATGGATTGAATGTTTTCTCACTAACAGATCACAATTTATTACAGCTAACGGTCACAATTATTCTTTCCGCGAAGTCCATTCTGGCGTTCTGCAAGGCTCTGTCTTAGGCCCCCTGTTGTTTCTCATTTATATTAATGACCTCTCATCCATTATATCATCTACCATTCATCTATTTGCCGACGACTGTGTTATTTTCCGAGAAATTACTAACGATAATGACGTTACTGTATTGCAGTCTGACCTTAATGCTATATCTAACTGGTGTGAAAAATGGCTAATGGACTTAAATACTAAAAAGTGCAAAATCATGCGTATATCCAGAACTTCCACTGCCTCACCTCCTTACTATCTTAATAACATTCCTCTGGATTCTGTTAACTCTTACAAGTATCTTGGAGTTCACATCACCACTAATCTAAACTGGTCACCACGTATTGAATACATTATTAATAACGCAAATCGCATGCTTGGCTATTTACGACGTAACTTTTCTAATGCTCCGTGCAGTTTAAAATTACACCTTTATAAAACACTAATACGGTCCAAGCTAGAATATGCTACAGCCGTGTGGGACCCCAGCTATGATAACCTAATAACTTCCCTTGAACTTGTCCAGAATAACTCCGTTCGTTTTATATTATCTAATTATAACAGAACTGCGAGCATATCAGCTATGAAAACTTCCCTTGCGCTCCCTTCTTTAACATCTCGTAGACAAATTTCTCGTTTAACACTGTTTCACAAGATGTATCACCACTCCTTACCGCATGACCAATTACTTCTTCGCCCACATCACATATCCCGCCGCATTGATCACCATCACAAAGTAGGTGTCCCTTCATGCAACACAAAAACTTTCTTCAATTCATTCTTGCCTCGTACATCAAAGGAGTGGAACAGACTTCCCGGTGACATCGTCACTATAAATGATAATAACTTGTTCCGTGGTGTATTAGCCAGCATTGTATGATTGTATAATTAGGCTTTTTTATTGTATTAGCTAACATTGTATAATCATGTTTTGAGATGTATTAGTATATATATGTATTAGCTAAGATTGTATTATACGAGTTTTAGTTGTATGATCTAACTGTATTCACTGCTTTTTGTTCAATCTTGTTCAATTATTTTCTGTAACCCACCCCCCTCTGTAATGCTAACTAGAAAAATGCAGTGATAACTGTTGGAACAGCGAAGCAGTATTTTATCATTCATCATGACGCAACTGGCAAGGTTGCCATCTAACCTGAAGCTTTTGCTTTGTCTCTCTTCCTTTGATTCCTTCCTTTCTTTCCTACCTTCTTTCTTTTTCTATATTTTCATTCGTTTTTCTATATTTTCATTCACATGATTTCTATCATGTAGCAGTAGGCTCAGGGCAAGAATGTGAGTAGTGGGTTCAAGGCAAGTGTGGGTCGGTTTTCCCCTCTAGTGATACGCTGAGAATGTGAAGCCGAAGGCCTAGCTGTGCCTTCTGTTGTTCTACTGCTCTCATGAGCTCTGACCCTGCATGGTAATGTACCGTATTTACACGATTGTAAGTTGACTCAAACATTGGTCTACCAAGGCCATTTGGAGCAGTGAAAAGGTGAGATCAGTTTTAGACTTTCTTAGCTCGTGCAGAAGCATTTCTAATTGCAGTTTGAATACCCTTTTCGCAAAAGTGGGCTATAACAGGTTATAGAAGTTCCTAGCGACCTTAGATGACCTGTATCTTGCGAATTTAGTGTTGCGAACTCCAGAAAAATGGGTCCATACATATATGCTTTTATTGAATTTCACGAGGCAACGATCGGGTCGCAATGTTTCTTGTTCATTTTTCCTTACGAATGCTGCATCCTGCCAGTGATACTGCAAGAAATGTGTTTGTGTATGTGTGTGTGTTGTGGAGTGTTGCAGTCATTGATGAAGTCCAAAAGCGTGCGCTCTCATGCTAATTACATTTGGAGGCTGTGACCATGGAGCGATCTTATTTTATTAAGAAGTATAATTCGTAGTGGGTTGGTGAACAATCATGTCCGAAAACATGCACCCTCGACACTGATTGCCAGGCATTATTTTACTTCTTGGCCCTCTAGTTGACATACAGGGTGTATGCCAGCAAACCTTTGCTGGTTTGCATGACCATTTGATATGTGCAGTTTCTACTTTTACATGCCTATATTTCTTACTGTTTGTTGAGATTTTGTTTTGTAGGAGTGTGTTCTTTGCTACTTAAGTTGAAGAAATGTGCTGACGTTTACTACACCGGCAGCTTGCTGACTGACGAGTCTCCTTTGCCACAACATGCTTGTGCTTTTTTAAATACGAATATTTTTTAAATGTAAAAGGTACAAATATCCGACAACTCCTATGTGCAGTTCGTGTACTCACATGCTGCTCGGATAGCAAAGAACTTTCCCAGTCATATTAGCGTCCTGGCTGCTAATACTATCCGGGAAGTTTGTTCAAGCTTGTCTTGTTTGATTTGCATGCTCTGGCGTAGAGAATTACAACAGCACACCTTAGGGTGATTGTTCACTAAGTAATCACAAATGGAATAAAGGTGCATTAGTCTATGCTGTGCAGTTTTTAATACAAATGTAAGCACTGGACTAGATTAATGCATTGTTGTTCAGAGATCCATTCTGGACACCTTGCCAAAGTGTGCATGTCGAATTTTGACATAATTGTCAGTTATAACAAAGTAAATGATGAATACTCTTGCCTTTCATCAGCATTGTGGATGCAGTTTTATAATGAATTTTCGGTGGCTTGGCTACATTGAAGGTATCCTGTGATTTTGAATGACTGCTCGAAAAGTTATGTCCGAATGTTACACTCTCAGCCACCTACTATCCATTCCTATGTTGGTGATTATGCATCTTTCTAGCATTCGTTGTGTTGTGCAATGTATTTACAAATGTATGACGATTATAGTTATATGCAGTTGAATCTCGATATAACAAACTGTTGGTTATAAGGAATTAAACAAAAAGAAGTCTTGCCGCTAACAGTCTTGTAAACATACATCTACAATGAATTATTGGATGTAACGAAGCTATTTCCATACCATACTAGATTTGTTATAGTGAGGTTTGACATTTACAGGTACAAGGACTTTTTCAATACGGTTCGCAGTGACTAGGACTGCAGCCACAATTATCACTACTGCTTATTCAAACAGCAATCAAGCAACACTCATTATCCTCATATTACATTGTCCATTAACGTTCATGAGTTCTGCTTTAAAGATAAGCACCAGAGATACGAATACTAGTGTGCTGGCATGCTGCACATTAAAAACAAGTTAATGAAAAACTTGTGCAATAAATAGAGCGCTGTTGCAGTTGAAGTGCCACTATAAGTCTTGTTGGAGCTTTGTCCCTCGATGTAGCCCTGCCATGATGGTCCAGTGACTACGGCACTCGGCTGCTGATCCACAGGTCACTGGGTGTAATTCCATCCTTGGTGAATGCATTCAATGGAGGTGAAATGTTGAGGTCCGTGTACTGTGCGATATTGGTGCACGTTTCTAGAGCACTCCACAATGGCATCTCTCATAACATCGTGGCTTTGGGATGTAAAAACCGCAGAATTTGTTTACATATCGTCCACTTTTTTGTACAGGGCAGAAAACTAATATTTTGTACCACTTCTGTGCCTATAAATTGTTTCTTTGAATTTTGTGTACTGTGTCATTCACATTGTCAAGAGCTGGGTTGTGTTTCTTCCCAAGCCACCTCTTTTCGTGCTACATGAACAGCCTGAGCAGTTCTGCAGCCTACGTCATCTTATCACTTGAATTATTTCAGTGTGAATGGTGGGTGATCAGAAATAAAATGCAGTAGGAGTTAATTTTGGTGATGGTCTTCTCTATCGATGGTTCTGATGACCGCGGCGACATGTTGAAGGACGGAGTCTGGGCCAAAGTGTCCTCGCAGCAAAACACGCAAGTTTATTTAAGGGGGGACGTGGGTCTTAAAGGTGTCCTTACTTATTTATGAACCAAATTTGATTAATGTTTACATGATTGTTTGCTCTCTCTTTCCGATTCTAAAAATGCTGTTACTTTTCCCCTGAGTTCATTATTTAATGACATAATTAACAAGACCTCTTTTGTTCTTACTATAATAGACAGACTACCACCACACCGAAATATACAAATGGCATATTAATTGTTAGCAGAAGGCATAAGGATCACAACAATGGGAGCACTTTTGTGATTAGGTCATGATTTTTTGCTTTATAGTACAATGAAGTGTATGATTTCAAAAGTGGCCATGCAAATGTCTCACAAAAAACAAGTCTGATAAACTTGAGCAAGTAATATTAAAAATTTATTTCCTATGTTGTGTGCTCCAAACATCCAGTTTCATGTTGCAAAAAGAACTATTATTCTATCTGTGATGGCCACTTAAATATAGGAGCAAATGTCTTGCTGGGTGTGCAAAGCAAGCATTTTGAGAAAACGAAGAAAACAAATAAATGCCATGTTTAGGTGTGAGCAGTTGCAAATGTTTGTACACATACACACTCACGAAAGTTTGGTAGGCTGCCATTAGTATATGCTCAAGGTACTAGAATGTGAGCGTGGCTTCATTGAATGTCTTATTTTAGCGTTGACACAGCAAAAAATCAGGTGCTTTATATGCCTTTGAATTGATGACTTGGCTAAAATATGGCCTTAACAGATAGGAAACTTGGCATATATGGAGAGTAACTGATGTAATCACAAAAATGCTTTTTTCCAAAAATTGATTTTTTGACAGTATTTTTGGTCTTAAGACCCATGTCCTCCCTTATTAAACTGCACACTAATTACAAAACTTAGCCTGGGTGGCCTACTGGCAGCAGACATTGCACAACTCAACTGGGCTCAAACCACACCAAGCAGTTCGTTCCGAGCCCTTAACGTTGTGAACAAGCACGAAGCTTTCGAACCTCATCATGTCTCGTCAGACGCAGCGCCAAGCTCGACCTCTGACCACCTTGCCGCGTTCGACCCGAGTTTAGCTCTCCCCTCCTCTCCTTTTGTTTTCCCGTTAAATACACCTGGTTGCTTCTGCGACCGCCTTCTGGGACCAACCCGCATGCAGCACTTCACCAGTAAAACCCGTGTTCACCCTCTACATGAGAGCCTATGGTTACGCCTTCGCGTTCCCACACTTCGACCCGCTCGCTGCACCAAGCTTCTCCGAAAGATAGCATCAGTCACTATTCCCGTGATGAGTTAGGAGAACTCTACAGCAGGCCCAAATTTCCATTCTACCCGGCGGCATGCATCCAAGCTGCCGCTTCAACAGGACTGCCAGACAGGTCTATTGTCACCAAAAGCACTTCCGTGCATTTAAATGGCGCTGTCATCTCCCCCGAACGGGTGACCCTTGGCGACAAGTCGACCACGCAGAAAGGTCAAAGGATTACTTTTGGCGTATTCGGTTGGTCGCTCCAGTCCTCTGGCTCAGAGTTAGCAGATGCGGGTTAGCTCGCAATCGGAGCGAGAGGCGCAGCGTACCAACCGAATACATAAGGGGATCTCGGAGCAGCGCCTGTAGCGCCACCGCGCAGCCAACGCGGGAAGCCACCGCGTAAACAACACCTCGTTCGGCGCATCGAGGAATGACATCGTCCAGTGCAGTCGCCAGCTCTGCAATGTCTGGACCACGACCTACTGTACTCCTGACCTGCCCGGCGAGCAGAATGCCAGCGCGCATGTGCTAGCTCCTCTTTCTACCGCTAGGGGCCTTTTGGCGCCACCAGTTACCCCACCCACACCACTTCTAGGCGGTCGTCTGCTCGCGTTGAGCCGAGACGCCTGTGCGGGCAGGCACTCTGCGGAGCGAAGAAAACATTTGCAAAACTGCTTCGATTGAGGTAATTCAGCTATGACAGTACAGTGTAGTTCCCAGAAACGCGCCCGCGTGAGCCATGTACCACGGTAGTCTGTAGAAAAGGTGGGAAATGTCTAATATTGGCATGCGCAAAAATGTTCCTATACACTTAGTAAACAAATACGTACGTTTTGTATGACTAATTAGCTGAATTCGCGACTATGCTTTTGCTCGGTAAGGTTTTACAAGTTATTGACTCACAAATTAAACCAACTGTCGCTTGAGCGACCGAAATAACAGGAAAAGAAAAGCTAGTACCGATTATCTCAGTGGCGCAACAGTGCTGTTGGTTCCTTGGTAAATAGACTCTGAAACGTTGGCCGAAGTACCATATGAACATTCCTGCTATTAGAGTGCAACAGTTGGCATATATGCTCAAATTTCCGAGAACTGCGCACAAGCAAAGTACTCGCACAGTGCTTGTTGTTCTGCACCCATGCACCCGTCGACGCTCAGGTGGGGTAACTCGAGCGCCATCTTAGCGGCGAAGTCTGGAACGAGAGACGGCGCAGGCGTCTCCGTAGAACGCCGCGAGCTGGTCAGGTCAGGAGTACAGTAGGTCGTGGTCTGGACGCAGCGACACGCCATTTAGCCCAGCACAATCCGTTTTTCGGACGATGTATGAAGGTAAGTTGATCAAAACCTCGCGAGAGAAAATATTGGCTTGTAATTGTGCAGTGCAGCCCCTTCGCACGTGTTGTACAAGCATCGGGTCGTTGCCTCGATAACTATTTCCGCTTGTTAACGATTGTACCAGCGTGTTGCTTTTTAGGCACAAGTATATTTAGAAAGCGCAATATTGATTTATACTCGTACTCGAATGTGTTTCCCCTATTTCACATTTTGATTCATGGTGTTTACCTAAGCCCACATGGGCCTAGCTAGTGTTACGCGTTTTCTCGGGAAAAAAATCGCTACAGTTAGAATCCGCCTTTTGCATGGTCCGAGTGCGCATGCGCCGAATCCGGCGCAAACGACCCGTACGGCATCGTAGCAGACGACGCAAGCGGTGCGCAGTGCGGAACGCTGTACCCTTTACCGAAAGTAATGATACTCGCCGCCAGCTGGGCCGGTACGCCATCCAGACACACATTTTTGGTAACATGAAGTTCTCTCACATCATCGTACGGTGCAGGCAGGCAAATGTCGCGTATATGACACGGCATTAGCCGTGAAGAAAGCGCGAAGAACACATCGGAACTTGTAGTTCAGTGAAACCATTGCTCCGTGCTTCCGTAATCAAACAGTATTTATGTAAGAACGACACGGATAAGCAAAAACAGACATCCGGCAATGCACATGGTCACTCGGATCAACCCAATAACGAAATCGTACCCTGCAAGATAGAGGTGTTATTCCAGCACGCTTCCTGTTGTATCCGATGATGGAGGACGAACACTTCACATAAGTCCGTGAGTTGACATGGAGTTCAACTCACTAAACACTGGATCACGCACACACACCTCATCCCCGAACATTCCTCGTTCGTTGCTGCCATGAATTCCTTCACATGCGCTTCGCTTAGCGTTTTCATTGATCCTGGCCTCGTTGTACATCCGTTCGTGACTCCGGCCAGGTATGCTGGTGCTCCGTGACTTGAACAAGCACTACTGGCAGCAAACCTTACGCGGATTGAGCTCTAGCTATCTCCCTGTAGGCTTAATCGGAGAGAAACTTCGGAGGGTTGAAAAAGGCACGACACGTTCATTCACTTTCAGCGCACCAGAAGAGTGCACGGTAACTGTCGCTCACTGAGGACACCTCAACCGAGCGCACCAAGACGACTGGTTCATTGTCGAAGGGAGAAACCGGAATGGGGACGTAGAGAAAAGCAACAAAACAACAAATAACAAAACACAAAAAGTCAGCAAAAGCGATCCTGGGGTCTCTCGAGCATGTAGACAGCGTGACAGGGGCAGGTGCGTACGCTTTCACGAGAACTCACCCCCCCCCCCCCCACCTCTTTTTCTTTTACGCACGAGGTCTCAAACAAACCGGATTCCACCCCTCAAGTGACCACGCGGGAAGCTGGCGGCGTCTGCTAGCATCCGTGCCTTTCCCGTTCGGGCGGCATTTTGCGACGTTTTTAGACACCCAAGGCTTTCTCATGGCCTGCTCTTTTCGCTGTAAGTGTTCATCATGCCGGAGAGGCCTCCCAGAAATTCGTACAGTGTTTCAAATCGAAAGAAACCGCAACGATCACTGTGCGTGTCGCTGCCCCATCACGTTGTGCCATAGAGAAACACTGCGGTAGCGCACGACAGGTTTGGCGCGACGCCGTACAGATTGTTTCGTGCCGTGTCCGCGAGAGGCCGCCACACAGACATGCAAAAGGCGGATTGAACGTCGTCATATCGTAAGCAACAATTTGATTCCTTAATTGCCTGCATGTGCCCCACAGAACGCATCCAGTGCAGCGACACGCTTTTACATGTAGATACGTGTCTCGCTATTTGTAGAAGTACTGTGCTGTTCAAGCTATTGTTCCCCACAGGTGATCAGCCAAGTCCCGCGTCACCTCGGGACTCGGACACTGGTGCCAGCGAGGTTGCCCCATGTTCAGGTAAGAGCAAGCCACGTCGCCATATTTTTTTTTGTCTTGCTGTGGGCTATTTTTAAAGCAGCCGGGCCTTGGATGCTAACTACATTCATGCATACATACCGGTCACTTGCTGCTGAATGCTTCAGTGACAGCAACAAAAATACTTGCGAGGTCATTCAAGCCACAGGCTTTTCTTGACGTTACACAAAATCTGAGAATTCGCAGAAGTGTCACATGTGTTATAACCAAACTGTTGTGTTTTCTCATGCCACAGGACCAGGGGGAGAAGGTGAAACAAGGCTTTTGTTGACCCTCTATGCACAGTATTCAAGCAAGGTTGGCCCCATGAAGAAGTTCCGGAGCAAACGTGCAATGTATGAGCACATTTCGAAAGAAATAATGCAAGTTCTAGGGATTAGGAGGACTGCTACACAATGTGAGACACGGTTTAAAACAATAGCCAAAAGAAAAAAAAAAAAAAGATGAAGACTCCAACAACAGAACATCAGGCCATTCTCGCTGCCAAGTGTCATACGAACAAGAATTTGCCCAGATTAGGGCAATAGACGACAGCATTGAGCCAGAAGTTCTACGTGGAGTAGCGTCAGTTACATATAAGAGTGCGTCTCAACCACCTCAACAGTCCACTACAACAGCCAGTGTAACTGCAGCCACCAGTAGTCCTGACCTGTCAAGCAGCTCTGAACTTGTGGATGACTCGACAACTGAGGCTACCGAGGATGCTGGGCAGCAAAAACAAAAAAGAAAGAGAAAAGATGAAACAGGTCATCCTAAGACAGGCCGAATGAGGCATATGGAGTACTTTTTTGAGAGAATGGAAAAGATAAACCAGGAACGAGAAGAAAGAAAAGATGCGAGAGAAAGACGACGAGAAGAGCGGCATCAGGAAATGCTGAAACTGCACAGGGAGCATATTAAAGCGCTGAAGGAACTTGCAGCAACAGCTGACTTATGAAGCTACAGCGTACCCTGTGCAGGTTTTTGCTTATGCATGTGTATATTAAAAGGTGATTTTTCCTATGAGATCAACTCGTGTGTAGAATAAACGGTATTAGGAAACTAAGAATGCCAGAAACAGAGAAGATACTTATTTCTACATTAGCAAACATGAATCACTTAGATGCATATTTTCTTTGGCATCCATGTTTTCATGTAGCATTGAAAACAAGTGGCCAACAATTTCTTTTGACCCCATCACTCCCTACAGTTGGTTCATCACAGCATTTCTTTTTGCTTATCCCAGCTGACGAAGCACACTTTCACGATCAGTCAGTGGTTGCCTGGTAGCATCCAACTCAGCGCGGTCATCTCTGATCTGTAGGAATTCGTCGTTTCTTCTTTCTCGCCTCTCTTCTTCACTTAGCAGGTCCTCCACATCTGTGTCACCATTGTCGAGGCATATGTTATGGAGCACACAGCATGCTATTATGAATTGTGTGACTTTGTCAACTGTTATTAATTCAACATAGCGAAGCTGGTGAAACCTCTGCTTCAGTAGTGCAAATGAGTTTTCAATCACTACCCTAGTAGACGCATGGCAGTAGTTGTACTTGCGTTTTGCTTGCGTCATGTTGCCATAATTCTTAAATGGTGTAAGCAGGTGTTCCCTAATCGGGTAGGCTGCATGTCCAAGGATGTGATATTTGTTTACCTGGCAAAGTGTGGGCAGGTCTTGCTGAATTGTTGACAGCTTGAGCACACGAGCGTCGTGTACCTTGCTGGGTGGGCCTGTAAAAACATCTTGAAACCTTCCTTTGGAATCACAGATGGCCTGCATTGTTATTGATACCTGGTCTTGTCTATTTATATAGGTGGACCTTATTTTGTTGACGGGGCAACGCACTGGAATATAGATGCCATCAATACACCCTATCACTCCTGGGAATCCTGCTAGCTGAAAAGAAAGCGAGTAATTTTTTAAATTAGAATAACGTTTAAACACATACGTATTAAAGGCTAGGAAAAATATTGTACAAGTACACCCCATTTGCAGCTTTCAATGTAATGGTAATGCATTCCTTAGAAGTGGGTGTTAAGCTCGATCAGCTAAGCCATGTCATGGTAACTTTTTTTCTGCATATGGGCTTTTCCATGAACAAGCATTCTGTGTATATATCATTTAAATAAAAAGAATGGCATTCTGTATTACTTCAAAATCCCTGCTTTATACACATTTGATTTTATTCTCTGACAAACATTTGAATGCACCTAAATGTAAAGAAATGGTAATAAAGCAACTCACTTCCTGGAAATCCCTGGCCAATGCCTCTTTGTCCAGTGCAAAGTGTATGATGTTTGGAGCAATGGCGCAGAGGAATCCAAGGACCCTTTCAGTGGCAGGAAACTGTGTGGCCTCTGCCATGTTGAAGAGGACAGCAACCTCTCTCATCGAGGCCTTGTTTACAGCAAACCTAAAAATAATGCAGTTCTTGTGTGCCATAAAATTGTAGAAGCAACACTTTACGTAAATTAACATTTGGTGCTATCAATGAATGGTTGAAATGACACTATTCAAAGCAGGAAGCGCACATCACTAGATCGTTGTACATTTATGTTTTGGGGTGTGCTCTTGACAGGCCTGATGCCTGCTCGTTATTAATCAATTTGTCCCGATTTTTCACTGCATAGTATGACGCAAGCATTTCTGCGTGCAACTATGTGCACCAAGATAACATTAAACAGCATGACCACTCATAAATTGAGGCAAAATCTGTTTTAAAATGACAGCAAGTCTAAAATGGGCAAGAGCACGCGATAAAAGTAATAAGTATCAGGCTGAACTTGTTTGTTACACTGCTGGCTAATCAACAGTCACTTTAAAGGTGGAATGTCTAATGTGTTTACTTCTCCACGTGGAGAAGCAAACACATTAGACATTCCATCTTTCAATTGACTGTTAATTAGCCACCACAAGAAAAGAAACGAAAAAAAGCACGCCTGCAGTCATTTTGTTAAGACGTGTGCTAGAAGCACTATCTCAAAGATATGAATAACTTTCCGTAGCATTGTTGAAAACATAAGAATGCACAAGAACATAAGTATTTATCTCACAATGAGTATTCGTATTCGAGAACGAAAATTCGCAGAAGCCCTACGTCCGGTTGTACTACACTGTCATGCACTGAACATTGCTAACACCGCTTGCGAGATTTCACTCATAAAAAAAATGCAATTTTCTCACCAGAGAAATGAAAGAATGTGCTCCTCTGGCGTTCTCACGGGCACACCGCCATGGCTTCTGTCCGAAGGATAGAAATCCGATGCTTCGAACTGTCTGATCAGCTCGTTACAGGCTGAACGGGGGAGGCGGAAGTTGCTGCGAAACTGTAAATGAAGATAGCATTACGGGCTGTCACTGCCTTGCGACCAGCCTTACCTGTTTGTCAGAGTAACTGCTCACAACCTTCCGAACATAGTCTTGTACTTTTGGTACATCAAGCGGCTCCGAACAACTCAGCGAACTTGCTGGCATAAATGTGACAGTCGTCGTCGTCCGAGCTGCTCGTTTCCATGTGTTCAAGCTGCTGTAACAGCAGCATTGACGTTTCCTCCGCTTTGAGAACCCGCCTCCGTTTCGACATGGTGCAGTTAGGGGTTTGAAGATCACGCAAATGCTGAAAAACACCACGAAAACGAACCCACGAACACGAACGATGTACTACACAAACGGCCTATGGCGTCCACTTCCGAGGTGCGCGCTCACGCTGCCACCTGTCAGCTACCGCGGCGGCTGGTGTCACGTGACCTGCCTCATGGCCAGATCGCTCCGACGCTCTCGCCTCGAAGTCAGAGCGGGCGGGAGCGCTCTGAGTCAGAGGCTGGCGCTCACAAAGAACCAACCGAGTATAATTCGAGCGCTCGACTTCTACCAACCGAATGTGTACCCGCTTTTCAGAGCGCTCTAGATCGCTCGAAAATGACCATCCGAATACGCCATTAGTGTCCCCTCAAGGTACATTACTTGAAACACCGGTGGGGCTCGCCGCCCCTGCGATGACTTTATGCTATCAGGCACTACCTCATAGTTTAGCAAGCAACAATGTCTGAGAACATAGTAAGGTCGGTATTGTCGCCCCAGTAGCCTTTCACTCAGTCGTCCCCTTTGTATTCGCGTCGAGAACCACACATGATGTCCGGGACTGTAGTCGATGATTCCGGCGCCGGCAGTCGACCCTCTGCTAGTTCTTGATACGGAGGCGGGTGAGCTATCAGTCTTCTTGGGTACGCTGCTCGGTGGCCAGGTCGTGGTTGTTTTTGTCCGTGGTACTTATGAGCATGACGTCAAGCTGCGTTGACGGGCTCCTTCGGTAGACCAGCTTTAACGGCGACATGTGCCTTGTGTCTTGCATGGCCGTGTTGCATGAAATCCCACGTTTTCTGTTCGACTTTGATATACATGGCAGCATGACGGCCATGGTCCTACTTTTATTTATTTATTTATTTATTTATTTATTGAACAAACCTCAAAGGCCCCCCGACAGAGGGCTTTACATGAGGGTGTGGGCGAACAATACAAGTTTAATAAAACAATGTTTCTATGGCACTTCTAAATTTGTGCGTGTCGCAATGATGGATGACATTTTTTTTATTTTTTATCTTTACATACTGCAGCCTCAATGAGGCTATTGCAGGAGCGGGAAAAAGAAGAAAACAACAACAAAAACAAATCATTCATGAACAGGCTTCCAGAAATTCTTGAAGTGGTAGAGAACGAACACTTCCGGGCGGCAAATTCTAGGCTTGTATAGTTGAAGGGAAAAAGCTGTATTTGAACATGTCAGTGTGGGTGAAAAAAGTTGCAATGTTAAGGGCATGGTCACTCCTCGTGGACAAAGATCTGGAAAAGTTCAGATATGATTCTAAAGTGCCGAAGCGAGAAGAATTGATTAAATTGTGCAGAAATTTTAGGCATTCAACATGGCGACGCTTCGCAAGTGTAGTGAGACCTAGCTGTGGAAGGAAATTCGTTGTAGAAAAATTCCTGTCATATCTCTTGCATATAAAGCGCACAGCTCTTTTTCGAACGGATTCTAGTTTCTTCATATCACATTTCTTATGGGGGTTCCAAACCACAGTACCATATTCGAGAATGGGACGAATAAGAGTTTTGTAGGTAAGCAGTTTGGTATCCTGAGGTGCAGGACGAAGCGTACGATGTAAATAACCCAGACCTTTAAAGGCTTTGTTGCAAGTGAGATCAATATGTTTAGACCATGATAAATTATGCACCATAAGGATACCAAGGTACTTAAATTCGGACACCCTGCACAAACTGACATTGTTAAAACCGTAGTCAAAAGTCAACGGGCATGAACGTCTGGTAAATCACATAATGACCGTCTTGGAGCAGTTAATATTCATTTGCCATGATTTGGCCCAGCTACAAAAATGAGAAAATGAATTGTTAAGAATGGCTGATCCAGTGGAGATTTAACAGTATGATACAGGACGCAGTCATCTGCGAAAAGGCGTATTTTCACAGAAGTGTGCAAGGGGAGGTCATTAATATAAAGCAGGAATAAGACGGGTCCTAACACAGAACCCTGAGGAACTCCTGATGAAACCGGCATCGAAGGCGACTTAATAGAGTTGAAGCGCACATATTGCGAGCGCTGCAAAAGAAAGTCGGATATCCAGCCAACCAATGATGCATTCTTTAGTATAACAAACAATTTGTGCAATAGTTTAGGGTGTCATAGTGTGTCGAAAGCCTTGGCAAAATCAATGAATATCGTATCAACCTGGTCACCTATGTCTAAAGAGCTACTGATGTCATGGACGAATTCTGTTGAGTTATGGTGCTAAGACCCCGTCTGAAACCGTGCTGGGAAGTGCTCAAAATTTTGTTTGTTTCAAGGAATTCCATGATGTGCTTGAAGATAATATGCTCAAGCATTTTACAAGAATGTGCTGTTAAAGAGATGGGTCTATAATTGCTTAATAGTTGAACATTATCTGATTTAAATAAGGGGAGAATGGAAGCACGTTTCCACGAGGTAGGAAGTGTCGCTGACGAGAGAGATTTTCTAAAAATAAGTGTGAGGTATCTGCTACACCAAAGAGCGTATCTAACTAGGAAAGCTGTCGGGATGCCGTCGGGACCACATGATTTCTTGGTATCTAAGTTTAAAATGAGATTGAGTACGCTCTCAAGTGACACTGACACATCGTCGATTCCAGGGTGAGATTCTGAACGAAAAGCAGGGATGTCCGAGTTGTCAGTCGTAAAGACTGAGTGGAAGTAGATATTGAAGGCTGAAGCGATTATTTCTGGATCAGAAACTGCAACATTCTTATTGTCATCGTGTGTGATGAAGAACCAGATGGTAGGATAGCCTTCCAGAATTTACGGGGACTTGCTTTCATTAGCTTCGGCAAGGTAACCTTGTAATAATATTCTTTAGCAGCCTTCATTTTAGCAGATAGTTCGTTTTTGGCGCTAACAAATTGTTGAAGCTTTGTTGAGTCACCAGAGCGCTTTAATCGACGTAATCTGGCCACACGACGTGACAAATGTAAGATATCCCTAGTCATCCAGGGTATTTCAGTGTTCGTTTTCTTTGTTTTCAGAGGAATTAAACGATTGATACACTTGCTGACAAGGCCTTCGAAAAAAGTAGATAATGTATTGACATCACTGATAGTGCTTTTTAGCTCAAATTCTTGAAAGAGTCGCAAAGGGCGTCTGTAATTGCTTGACCATCAGCGCGGTTAAAATCAGGAAACGTGCAGTAAGTGTAACGGCATTTTGGGACCATACCAGGAACTGAGAACAATGCAGCGTTAAGATCGGATATGCCATCAATAATATCACATTCGAAACCGGAAATAGCTAGGGATGTAGTGACGAAAACCAGATCAAGGACAGCACCATTACGAGTTGATTCCTTAACAATTTGGTGAAGGCCACATGACAACGAAATGTTGAGTAGCTCTCTTCCGATGGACACTTCGTGTCCACTGACTGTCATAGGTGACCAGTCTATAGCAGGAGCATGAAAATCACCCATGCAAATAATGTTCGATGCTGAAGTAACGTAGTTTTGTAGAAATTGGTTAATGTTGTGTAAATGTTCGATATCAGAACCAGGCGGGCGGTAACCGATCCCGATAATCAAGGACATGTTTTCTAAGAGAACCTTGCACCACAAGGACTCAGTATTCGGTGGTGCAGAGAGCACAGAAAAGCTGAGGTGAGACCGAAAGAATAGGGCAACACCACCGCCTATCCCAACCTCTCTGTCTCTCCGAACCACCTTGTAGCCAGGGAGGGTTATTTCAGAATCATGAACTCCATCGTGCAGCCAAGTCTCAGTAACGCCGATTATGTGTGGGGCGTAACAGGAGACCAGGGAAAAAAATTTGGAGTAATTACTGACAACACTTCTGGCATTGATATTTAATATGGAAAGTTTATTGTGAGTGCCGCTTGGTCAAGAAGATGTTGGCCCAGAAGTTGATTCAGCGAATTTACTTAAATCAGCGGATGATCTGACAAGAGTATTGGATGAACTGTCCCAGTCATATCGCACCTTGTTGATGAATACATGGTCAAACGAAGTTGGACAGATGAGCCGTTATCCCTATGACAGGCGGATGCCTCCCACAGCTTCTTGCGAATACCGCGAACTTGGGGAGAGAAGTCTTCTGAAACCCGAAATTCAGTGTCTTTAAGTTTATAAGTTTTTTAGCACCGTCACCTTATCCTCAAAGTCCAGGAGCTTCATGATGGCGGGACGTGGACGGCCTCTAGCATTGCTCCCAAGTCTATGGCACCTTTCTATGCGTGGGCATGCAACCTTAAGAATGTCGTGGAACCACTTAGAAATATTGGCGGAAAGTTCCTCATGATTCTCGCCGGGGCTTTCATTAAGACCATGAAGGATAATGTTGTTCCTACGTGATCTGTTTTCTAAGCTGTCGTTTTTGCTAGAGAGAGTTGATATGGCGCTCTTTAATTGCTGAATTTGAGTATGCATGTGATCGTTTGAAATCAGCGCACCACCCGAAGCTGATGGAGATTCCAGAGAACATACACTAGCTTCCAAAGCTTCAAACCTCGCGCTGACGGATGACTGAAAAGTTTTGATTTTAGCAATATCCTGAGCCAGTTTCTTCTGACCGTTCAGGAGTTCAGCGAACATTTCCGCAACCGTGGGTTGAATATTAAGATATGTCAATTGCGGTTCTAAAGTGGCATCGCGCTGAGAACGGGTGTTAGGACCAGGGTTAGATTCCACATCACCGCTTAGTAAATGTCTGCGGGCGGCATTTAAAAGTACAGAGTACAATGAAACGTAAACGAAACCGTGGTAGCGATCACGTGGGCGAGCGAACAGCAGCCTACATCGATCATTAGAACGAATGCACCGAGCATTGGCAAGGTAACATACCTGCGTGATGGACAGCGGATTAGCATGGTGCCCACACCGCTGTTGCCTCGCCCACTGATGAAGGAATCCACCGGGGACGCTTTTATAGTGGTAGACCATGTAGTCGTCGAACCGTGTCTGTCGGTGATTGGGCCATCGAGTGTGACGTTAGTCTTGTCCAGTGCAGGATCCAGGATGAGAGTCGAAGAAGCGAAGGGGAAACCGTCGCTGTTATCCGCAAGGAAGATAGGGCAGCCCACACGTGCACTGTCGGTCACCTCCATGACGCGGCGAGGGAACGATGACCAGGCCACACATTGCATGACGTCAGGGGCATGCGCGGTAGCAGTCGCGAACACGTAGGCAGCAAGGTAGCCGGCGAACTGCGTGATGAACAGACAGCGGATTGGACTGGCTGCTTGGACGAAAAAGGAGTGATGGTGGGCTGTGGTGCAAGCAGAAGGTGGATATACGGCCTTGTGGTGACTTGTGCGGGCTGAAGTACGATGGGCTGGTTGGATGATGATGATATTTGGTGTTTTGTGGCGCAAGGGCCAAGCGTGGCCAAAGAGCGCCAAGACAGTGAATAGTATGTCTGCCGTGATTGGTGCGTTACAATGACGGATGGTACGTGGCTGTAAGGGGGCCTAAAGACAAATCGCTGTAAAGGAGCGTAAAAACAACATACGGTAAAATTATGGCAGTGACGTGTGGAGTGATCTATGGGTCGGGAATGAATGAGAAATGGTCATTGTACTAAAATATCTAAAATGAAAGTGGCACGACACCTACCCGAATCCTTTGTGGACAAAGGCTAGGAAGCGCGTGCTTTCTCTAAGAAATTGCCGCAGCAGTAGTCTCTGTTTAGAGGCCGTGCTACAGGTCACCTGGATATATGACACGGAAATTATGTATGTCCTTAAAAAACGCAAGTAGAGATTCGTATTTGAAAAGAGGTTCATTGCCCAAGAACATAGAAGGGTGCAGTGGGAGGTGCTGTCGTGATGGCACTGGAAAATGTCTTTTCCTCTGGGGTTCTAGTTCGCGGTATTGCAGGAGGACATGAAGCACGCTGAGCGGCTCACCACAGTTGCATACAGGCGGATCACCCCCGGACAAGATGTGTGCATGTGTGCTGTGTGTGTGTCCTATACGTAGCCGACAGAGTGTTACGTCTGTACGGCGCGTTTTTGATGTGGGTGGCCAGTCACCGAGGTAAGGCTTGATTACACGTAGCTTGTTATGTAACTGTTGGCCCCATGTACGCTGCCAGTGATCCCTCAGCTTTTTCCTAAGAAAGGGTTTCAAATCCGTTACAGGGACAGCTGTGAATGACTGCGGAGCGTTTGCTTGTACTAGTTTTGCGAGCTCGTCCGCCAGTACATTTCCCTCAATTTCACGATGCCCTGGCACCCAGCATACTACCACATGCTGCTTGGATGTGTAAATGGCACATAGGAGGGAGTACACTCTTAATCTGGTTCCATATAAGTTCCAGTTAAAACGGTGATCCACATATTTTTATCTGGATCCGAGCTCTGAATAAGTGGAACAAGACATATAAGTGGATCTTATGTGGAACGTTCGTTCTGTTTCCTTTATGTTTATCGTTCTTATCTGGAACTCGGTAAAGGGGGGGATGAAATGTTGCATGATCCAGCTACCGTTCCACTTATGTCCCAGTAAAATTTCTAGAGAGTGCGCTTGTATATTTTTTGCTTGTGTCTTGTTCCACATAAATGATGCGCTGCAGTGAAGTGTGCATTGCACCACATATAAATTTGGCACTCTTTGCGCGAAGTTGCCCTTGACCCATACACACATGGCATATGAAATAGCGGAAAGTTAGGCTGTATGTGTGAAGCTAGTTGACTTGTGAAGCTAGTTGAGAGCAAAGGATATGTCTTAGCTAAAAGCAGAACTTGCAGGAACCTCTTGTCAGGTTGTCTGCGGCGCTCAAAGTTCAAACGGCATTTGTGAACCTGGTCTTCCTGTCACTAATTTCAGACACGCAGTACACCAAAGCGTTGCCCTTTCATGCGTGTCTCAGTTTGCGCTGTTTCAATGACGAATGTTCACCAGCTAGCTCGAATCTCCATTTTACTTCAGTGCGTCTAAAATCATCAAACACTGGAATTGCAGAAGGTCTGGCGTCTTTTGGTGTCAACTCTGCTGTTATGAACGAAGCCCATAACTGCCTGGGCTAAAGAATTTCTGGTGGACATCGCGCTTTTCTAGACGCCTCTGTTACGAAATGCTTGTTGAGCCTATCACGTGCTGTGCATTTGGCTAACAAGTAGCACCATAGAAACAAAGGGTTTGGTTCAACGTTCAGCCATTCGCTCGCTGTGGTCTAGTAGGGACAGAGTTTTCAACGCTTAAGCTATAAGTCAATGGCCATAGCCGTCAGGTATAATGGACACTTGGGTCAGGTTACGGCATATTGCGCATGTTTATATATACGCATGCAAGTGTGCTTGCATTTTTCTGCTCCTGGTGGCTTGTTGAATTCCACAAGCAAACAAAAATATCAGTTTGCAGGGGAAGGTTGACTCTATACGATTCATAAATGCGGAACGAAATTGAACTTAGAGAAGCTAAAATACTTCGCAGTATATGCAGTAAACTGTGTCTATTAATACTGATATCATAGTACTTTTATAAGTTATGCACTTCAATAAAGGAAAAATTCGCAGTGTAAACATCGATTTTTTCGTGGTAACCGCATCTCACCGAATGACCCTTCCGTCTCCTGCTGCTCCATTGTTTATTGTTTTCCTGCAATTCTAGTGCTTATGAGGAAAAAAAAACTGCTTTGAAACGGGCCGTTGCATTAATTTCTAACAAACTTTGCCACACCTCCCCCTGGCTATACACGAGTAATTTGTCATGTGTTTATCAAAGCGCGTCGCATTATCTTTCCTTTTAGTAATGACCAGGCTTGCTGTGGTCAAGGAAACGCAACAAATGGAGTAGCGTACATTTTGCGCGTATTGTAAACAGCAACGCTATAAAGCTTTCTTCAAAAATCATGTACGGTTACTGCGCGCGCTCACGGCCAGCGGCGCGAAACAACTTTAGTAGAAATTAACGCGTTAAGCGGAGTGCTAAATATATATATTATATATATAAACACTGCGCCCTGTGGGTGCACGGCGCGCTGTCATTTCAGGAGAGAAGAAAGAAAAACGCGGCGACGGCCGCGCGGTTTTCACGCGCTCTTCCGCGGGCTCGCCACTGGCCAAATCGCCCATCCAATCGCTACCTCCAGATGCGCATGCGCGATGTCAGGCGAGCTCTCCCGGCCCTCCTCGCCGGCTCGCGACACGAAGTACAGTGGGGCCGCAACTGCTACGACGCCAAAGCACGAAAGCGGGACTGCGCAAACACTTGTTACGATCGCAGCGCCTCCACCTCCCAGCTTTCGCTGCGCTAGTTGTGAACGTTCTGCTTCATCCACGCCACCAGTGGCAGACACAGTGCAGTTGCGCGTGCCGTGGCTGATGTGAACTACTAGAAGTTAAGGTAGTGTGCTGTCGGCCAGTGGCGCGAACCGTTACGGCGAAGCGGAGTGACGAAGTTTCCAGGAGGCGCAAACAAAGGTGAGTTCTGCATATTTATGCGCTCGGCTGTTGTTCAGTGAGACTAAAAACGCCACTGTGGTAGGGTAGGATACCGCTACCTTGCCTTATCTATTCAATTGAATTCGGGCACGCCTGCCAAACTCGCTCCCCGAAGGCAATTGCTGCTTACGTAGCCCGACTGCTTGAGTACCACCCCGACGGATTTGTTTATAGCGCGCATAACAGCAATCTGAATGACGACAGTTTTTCCTCCAGATTTTGGATCACGAGACAACGGGCGTAAAGGCATATCGAATTAATATGCTTACTTCGTAATTTACGCTGTCGTAAGTTCTGCGCGGAAATTTTTTGTCGTAGCGCTCAACTTCACTTTGTTTTGACGAAACGTGATCGGTAAACGGTAATTCGCGTCAATTTTCGTGCTCAATGGCCGGAATCCGCTCGACATTCATGACTCCGACCACGTTACTGGTTCGCGTGTTAGTTTCCGAGTAATCTGTATGCCCCATTACAGTATGTTGCTTAGTATGATAATGACCGACCTCTTCTTGGTCATCGGCTGTCTTAAGGCCATCACATTTGTTCGTGTCTCAAGCCGAGATTTCTTTCTGTGCAAGGTCTTTATGCTGCGGCAGTATGATCGTGACATTAACTGCTTTGTTTTAAGGGAGTCTGGGCATGGGACAATTGTCACAAAGTAGAGGTTTCTTCTCCCATGGCCTGTCTTTTGGTATGCAGGTATCAGTTCTGTCCGCTGTTCGTCTCGCTTCTACACCCAGCTGCCGCATTGAGAACGTTATATACAATGTAATCACTAGCAAACCTTTTCTGTCACTTGTTAGGATATGCTCAGACCTAAATGATGTAATGTGAAAGCAAAAGCACGCTTGTCCCTTTTCCTGTCCTCAGTACCACCACAATTTTAGATATTTAAATAAATTTTAGATTTTAAATAACTATAATTTTACACCTATCTAGGAAAAAATGTATTCTAGACCTAACACACACCCTTGCTCTGCTATCTTTGCATCCCACAAGACCATACATCCACTCAACTTCACCCCTATCTTTGCCCATACTAACAAATTTCGATACTCTCTTGCTCTTTTTTTTTCCTCTCACCATAACAGATTGGAACAACCTGTCGCCTCATATTTTTGATTCTGGAAGCACAAATCCATGGAAAATTATTGGGAACTGCGATTATGATCTTGTACTTTACTGTGTTATATACCTATCTGTTATTTTGCCATGCCTGTATTGTCTTTGCTCGTGTACATTTTTTCTGTAACTGCTCCACTTCTGCTTGGTTCATTTCCTGGCCTGCAGTGTTTTCTGAATAAATGAACAAATCAGTTTTAGGTTTTGTAGTGCTTTGTGTGCAAATAAAAGCATAAATGATTTTGGTTATTTTTTATATTGGGGGCTAGAGGGCGAACACTGACTTACAAGCAATGGAACAAGAAATTCATGCCGCAGCTGTCCTCATATTTGAACCCGTTCTTGAATGGACATGATTTGCCTCTTAAAACAAGGCACCACATGCACACCCAATTAAGAGATGAAATTATTACATTCTTGAAGGAAGTACGCACCATCAGTTTTGGAACTTCATTGTCTTTGTTTTCGTATTGTCGGATTACAAATCACTTGTCAAACAACTTTTCAGTGAAAACAACTTGATCAACAGTCTGAATACAGCAATCAGAAGGTGGCAGTACAAAGCTTCTGCTAGCACATTGGCGGATACTTTCCTGGAAATGCTGTTTGATGCAAGAGGCCCTGGCAAAAAAACAGATCTTGATTTCGGTTGGGTAAGTTAGTACTTTAATCTTTGCACAGCTCGGGTCATAGGAGTGTTCATAGTAAATACTAACCTAAAATTCATTGTGCACATTGGTATTTTGACTGCTCTGTGAGAACTACCATGTCTGTCATTAGTTTAATGTTCAGCCTGTTTTGGATTGAGCAGGTGGTTAAAAATGACCAATATCTTACATTTTTGCTATGTTTACCTTTTGAGGCTTCCTACTGCAATATGGCATTGTGAAGGTGTCCTACGTGGTTGCTGCCGTAACATTGTGGCAGTAACTGAAGTTTAAAATTTTCTGCTTTTTCCTCCACTCATTATTTGAGAGGTGCTGCCATTTCTCTGGGCCTCACAGGAACTGATTTTAATGTGGTTGAGCTCTCACCTCAGTTTCTTTAGCTCCGAGTGCACAAGGTGCTCCCGTGGCCTGTAAGCGTGACCAGTATTGATTGCTCCATCGGATATGTTAGCCTGTTCGCATGCCGCACAGTTTGCTACAGACAATAGCGTGCTTTCTGTAACTTTTGTTTCACTGTGCAGGGAAGATCCTGACTGATTGCTTTTAACTTTCTCCGGTCCATGTTTACTGCAGCCTATTTAACACAGTAATTCATGTTGTACCTGTTTTCACATGGTTCTTGCTTGAAGATACATTGGCATTAGTGTTCATAAAAAAAGCATGTGGTTGTACGAACATAAAATTTAATTAATTTTTAATTTGATTCCACTGACCAAATAAGCCCCTGGTACGATGATTTTTAAAAATTAGTGAATTTGTGCTTGAAACAGGCTTTAAAAGAAATAAAAATAGGTAATAAAATCAAAATTAGTATCTTGCTACCCTGAGAGTGTCAATTATGTTGTATAACATAGTCGCGAACCATATGGAGACAGCTTTCACACCTTTTTAAATAGATGTTCACAAACGCCCTGTAAACTGGTTGATTTAGTTTGTCAGGGTGGCATACTAATGTGGCCTGCTGTTGAAAGAAGTGGTACAAATCTATGGTACCCCCAAATACAGGCGAAGCTCATAAGCGACACTAGTTTTAGATTAATATTGGATGCGTAAATAAGGTTTAATTCAACCTTTCAGATACACCTGCCAGACCATAGAATGTGATGCAACATTAAAATCTTCATCGAAAATGCATGTATAGGCATGTAGTTATGATCTGTGAAAATCTTATGCAGCAGCCTAATCCACCAGCAATCCTGGCGCTGCTCACTCATGCCACCACGCAGGGTATATACCTAGAGGATAAGATCTGAGATGGACACACCTTTGTTACATAAATTTTGCTCTGCAGCACAAAATTTATCACATCTTGTGACTTGAACAGTAATGTTTATACGTGGCAGTAGCATTAAAAAACACATTCTGAATATATTTGTTACAGATTTTGTTATGTTAAATGTAATAGCATATTTATAACCATTCCATATTGAGCACTTGATTCCCGCATTATCTGGAGAGGCCACTACCATGCGAGGCATATACCGCCATGTATTTCAATGTTGACTCATGTTATTTCAGAAAGCATTCATGTGGTCTTTGAGTGGAACGAGGAAAACGCGGCTGCTTCTGATGGGAAAAGTATCGGAGAAGCCTGCAGAAAGTGACCATGCTTCCAACAACCCAGTCCCAAATCCTGACGCACTTCTTCAACTGAAGGTGAGAATTTCATTTTTCAAAGACGTTTAATCATTGGGAACTACTAGATGTTAGCAGGTATTTAGTGTTGTGCTGGCTGTCAGTCCAAGCATTTATGCCATTGGCCACAGCTGTGGCAAGCAAGGAATGTTAGGAATGCCTCTGCTGCAACTCAGTTTGCAAGCTGCACTTGTGTAATATATTTTGAGATTCTCGAATGAAAATGTGTTATTGGCTCACTGCCATTATTTCCTGGGTTGTACCCCGGTGTCATTTCCTTAGCTCTAGCTTCGAGACAGGAGGATTTTCTATTTCTTTTGTTGATGAGCTACTTGCCATTTCTTCACCTATGCTATCAATTTTAATTTATGTGCATACATTTTCTGCGATCAGGTAGATGCATTTAGCCATTTTAAGTGTTAACGTCAGGGGTTTTTCCATGGATATTACTATGTGTAGTTGTCGCGATGTCAGTGCACGATAAAGAACACCAGGTGATCAAAATTTAATTATAAGAGCCTTCCACTATGGCACCTCTTATAATTGCAGCTGGTTTTGGGATGTAAAACCCCAGAAATCAAAAGATGTCCTCTAAGTCAAGATCAATATAGAGTCAACTCCACTGCTTGAGTAGTTGTGCAAAGATGATATTTTCTCTCGTATCGTTCACTAGAATTAAAGTATTTGAAGCTATTATAGGGCCTGTTTTTGTTTCACTGGGCCATAAAGTGTCAAACAATGTTCATTTCTTTCAGCTTGCCTTTGAAGCAGAAATAAGTTTTAAAGACACAGTGGAGGCTGTGGAGGCCATGCTATGCAAAATGCAAAAGATTTTGGACTGGGGAAATCTCATGGGACTGGAAGACTTTCTTCGACCCAAGAAGGCTGATGCTGAAGCTTTTACTACAGTAAGATGGCACTTTCTTACGTCTTGAATCAAAGGGACTGATTGAAAAATAACTTCGGGGCTGTAGTTCCCTAGACAAAATACCTAAAAAAGTATGGAAAGGTGAACTTTAGATCAGACTTTTTAAACCATGTTTCACCTGTAATTTATGTTAAAGGGCCCATGACACCAAAATTTCAAACCCGATATGTTTGTGTTGTTTGGTTGTCGGACATCTGAAGGCACTTGTGGCCAAGTATTAACGGCGAACGTTGTCGTTAAGATATTTTAATATGTATTTAAAGTGACCAGAAATGCTCATCTGGGTTTTCGGCACCTCGCGACATCGTCACTAGTATGACGTAGATTGTGGCCCACAAGTGATGTTTGAATTTTTGCCTATGCGAATATTGCAACGTCACAGGTAGACGTGTGCGCTGGGCACACTGGGATAGCAAGAGACTGTTTCTCTCTTTCTTCGTTTGGTTTTGGTTGCTCGCGCACAGCTCTCCGTCGTCTTCGTGTCATACTGCTCGAATCGAGTCATGACGGGTAATTGGTGTGCGGTGCTAAACTGTCCATCGAAGCATCGAGAACGCAACGCAATAAGCACCTCATTTCATTCGTTCCCGCGACTGGCACACCGACAGCAGTGGATCGATTTTGTTCGAAGCAGCGGGAGGAATGGATGGACGCCAGCGAAGAGTAGCCGAATTTGCTCTCTTCACTTTGCGGAACCGTGTTTTTTTGTGAACAACCTGCAAGCGGTTGAATTTGGCATACCTGCCACTCGTCGCGATCTTATGCCTGGGGCTGTACCGAGCCTGTATCCCAGCGTGTGTCCCGCTTCGACTGCACGCAGCGCTTCTGGAGGCACACTCGCCAAACGTCCACGACAGGAGGTTCGTATTTACTGTTGGTTGTTTGTATGCTTGCCGTTTAATAGGAGAAATTTAATCGCAGCATAGTTCAGAGTGCGAGGTGTCTGCTGTGGAGATCTTCGATGAAGCGGCGCCGGCTCCCACGGACCGGCCAACCAACCGACTGACAGCACCACAAGGTACGCCGAATAATTACCGTTGCAGATTTGATACTGAGCACTTGAGTGAAGCGTTGCTTGCTGTCAACCACGTCCGCGTACCTTTCGCGAGTACTAAGGTGTTTACTTCGTTACCGAAAGAGACATAGTCGTAAGTTGACATATAACTTTTACTATGCGATTTAATTAACCTGTTAATTGCGTAGTGTGCGCAATCAACTAGTGAGATGTCTGTGTAGCGGGCGCGCTAATGCAGGTGTCACACGAGCACTTTTGATCGCAAATAACGATTCGCATCAGATTTCTTCATCACGATCAGCGATGGTCGCTTCTACACGCTGCAAACTAATACGGATCGAACGTTGGGACCGACGTTAGACAATTCACGACAATCCGGAAGCCGGATGGCGAGACGCAGAACACGATGTCGTTATTGCGTTATCCCGACCGGGCCAGCACCGAGTGACCGTGTAGCACCACCTGAACCAGATCTTTATTTATTTATTTATTTATTTATTTATTTATTTATTTATTTATTTATTTTCAATACTGATAACCACAATGATAGGGGTTCCAGCAGGGTGGTACAAAAAATATGACAAGGTTCCTTAACACACACAACAAATTCAGACAATACAAAACAATTCAACTGGCAATAGCAACGTGAAATGTCAAAACTTTACATTGTGAAACAAAATTCAGACAAGCCTTTGATAATACTAAAATACAGCAGGGTTACAATTCAAGGAGAGCCTGAAATTTATCACTGTCTACTATCGTTACTACGTGTTTATCGAGTATGTGTTATAGACCCTGTTGTGACCAAAAGTGCCAATGTGACAATGCAAACCTTGCGTTCATTTACCCATTCTGGTTGCGAAGAAGATTCGGGAGTAGTAGTGTAAATGATCACCATCTTACAACTCCCTGGGAACACAATGGAACATGGTAGGCACTCACATGCTCTATGAAAACATTCATTCTTCTGAGGAATCAAAGTATGCCTTGGTGATTTTTCTTGCTCTTGCCAGGACAACCAAAGGCTGACGCAGCAGTGCAGTGTTGTGTGGTGGTTTCTCACAGAGCTACCCAGGGGGCCATATGTTCAAAAAGAAGAAATGTGGCCACACAGACAGAAAGCATCACAAAGGAGATTGGTGCGTACGTGTATGGTTCTCTCTCTCTCTCTCTCTGTGCATGCAATAATGTGGCATGGTATACTGCTAAATGAACTACTGCTGTCTTTGCCAGCCCATGCAAAGCTTGCATTGTTGTAGCAATGTCTAAGGTCACACACAGCATTCCCCACCCCTAGCAAACATGCTAGCACAATAATTTTGAATGGTGTGTTCACAGGCGCCACGTCATCCTTTTTTTAAAAAAATCTCCATTTTCAAGCATCGCTTGCTGTGCGTATAGGTTTGCTGATTTTCCTTCCTTGACTGAATTTCTAGAGTGCCAGACGGATCTCGAGATGCCCGATGTCATGCTGGCGCATGATATGCACCAGCGATGCTCTACGCCAATACCTTCAGAACCGTCTTTTTCTGCTTCTCTTGGTGCCTGCTCCGACAGCACATATGAGCCTTCAATGAACAGCTCAACGTTGTGAGTCAGGATATACTTTTTTAATTTGGTGCTGCGGCTACCATGTGATGCCTAATGTAAGCACCACAAGTGCATTTCTCTGTACTGAGAAATGCTGATTAGACCTAAAGAGATACACCGACCAAAATAATAAACTGAATTTTACTTGACGTTTCGGCACCCCCTACGGGAGCCTTGTTCGTAATATTGTTCCTACATCAAACAGTACGTGTCCTAATATACCCATAGTGTGAAGTTTTAGCTCAACATAGGAGCCTCAGACATGGCATAATTAAATCTTGTCTCTCATAGGTCCAACAGTGAGACTAAGAACTCGAGGAAGTTTATCGTTTATGAAGAATGTATCCTACCATTATTCAGAACGTGTTTTTCATGTGGACAACCTGCTGTGCCTTCACTTCAAGTAAGCAGCCTGAGCATTTCATTTTCCATAATGCTATTTCATGCTTTAGACTAAGTTTTAGATGCTGAACAAATGCCTGTGTAGTCATGCAATGAAGCCAACAGACAGGGAAGCCAAGTAATGCATAGGGGACATGAATTGTACTTGTTAACTGTAGCGTAGTAATTATGGCATAAATGGAAAGGAATTAAAGCGTACGAAACACACACACATACCTGCTGCCATCGGAGAATGAACTTGTTATCTTCGGTAAGTCGGTGGACCATCGGCCGTATTATCTGAAGGTCGTAGGTATGGCCCCTAGTGATAGCAGGTGTGCTTTTTCATCCATCTTAATTCCTCTCCATCTATGCCATAATTACTACACTACACATGAGAACCACAATTAATTTCTCCTATGCCTTCCTTGGCCTCACTGTCTGTTGGCTTTATTAGGGTGTATCTAACAAATAATACAAACAAGTCCTCGACCCTTTGCCATCATTTCCCGCACCCTAATGAAACATATGTTGGGTGTTGAGGCATGTGCATACTTTTACATTATGCCCATTAGTGGCCTGCACAATGGTGTAGGCAAGTACTGTAGCCAGAATTTTTTTTTTCATGAGGCACCGTGTAAGCTAGGCAATAAGGGCTGCGCAAAGGGTTGTCGTCTTATCAAGACAATGTGTTGGCAGGCTAGTTGATGCGATTGTTATTAAAACTTTCCAAGCTGTATCTGCATCCCAACAGTTAAAATAAAGGATGGTCCGTTGTCGGCGCCCCTCGGTGACCCGAGTACACGCTGGCAGCACGAAGTGAGAGTCGCAGGCCGATGAAGAGAACGTTTTATTCCACTGCGCCAAAAAGCGCCCGTCCAGGCTAAAGCCCGAACCTCCGCTCCCCTGCCAGGGAAGAGGAACCACCTTATATACCCTGGTTGCTCCGCCCCTGCATCCCTGACAACCAATCACAAACGGCGATCGACACTCCGACGCCGCACTTACAAAAGAAAACTGAACAATACAGTGGGCACGCTTGCTGCCCACCACGCCGTGGGGGAGAGCGCCAACCTAACCATGTGGCGACTGCAGACATTCCTGGATAACACCCGTGAAACCGGTTTCCAATTACCAGCTAGCCCGTTCCCGGCTGAACAATGAACTTCCACAGTGGTCGCCACCTGCCTAGCATGTCCGCCACGTGGCTTTGGGCCTTCTCACAAACCCGAACCACATTCCACAATGTTTGAGGCCGGCACACTGCGATAGGGATACCCCGCGCTTTCCACGTCCCGTATATGCCCGGCCACAAGCAGCCACACAATGCTCATACCCTTGAGACTGACTCCAACATTCTCGAATGGCTTGAAGAATTCCTGAACAACCGCTCGCAGTCAGTCTACCTCAACGGCCACTTATCTAATCCCCTCCCAGTTACCTCAGGTGTTCCACAAAGCTCGGTCCCCTCTTATTCTTAGCTTATATCAGTGATCTACCCTTGCATGTATCTTGTTGTATCCGAATGTTTGCAGACGATTGCGTTCTATACCGCACTATTACTGGCATTCATGACCAGCAGTCCCTCCAAACAGATCTTGATAATGTAGTAAAGTGCTGCAACAATTGGCTAATGTCTCTCAGTCCTACGAAGTGCAAACTCATGTGCTTCTCTCTTCATCACAACCCATCCCGCTTTCATTATTCGATTTCTAATTCACCTATGGAGCTAGTACAATCATATAAATATCTAGGCGTCACCATCACTTCCAGTTTGTCATGGTGTGATCAAATCACAAATATCATCTCAGCATCAAACAAAACACTTGGTTTTCTGAAGCGTCACCTCCGCCTTGCTCCGCCACATGTTAAATTACTCGCGTATAAATCACTTGTACGACCTAAATTAGAATATGCATCTGCCATCTGGAGCCCACATCATGCATATCTAATCGCTGCATTGGAAACCCTTCAGAATCGCGCCATCAGATTCATTCATTCTTCATACTCGTATGACATAAGCATTTCATCCTTGCCTTGAAGAGCCAACCTGGCTTAACAGATCTGTCTCATCGTCGCTGCATTGCTAGCCCCACACTTTATCATCAGTTTTTTTATTCTTCTCTCAATCAAGCACCCTATATCACAGCTGCAGCGCACATATCCCACCCCACCAGCCATCCACTCCAGGTTGCCCACCCACCATCACCTACCACTACATTTTCTGCCTCATTATTCTTCAGAACAGCGGTAGACTGGAACGGCCTGCCCTATGACGTCGTCGCCATCGCCTCATCATCTACCTTCCAACAACGCAAAACTCATTATCTTCAATGTTAACTATTTTTTGCTGTTTGTTTGTTTTTCTGTAATCCCACCCCTTATGTAAACCCCCTGAAAAGGGGGCCTTTAAGGTAATGAAATGAAATGAAATAAAGCTTTTTAGTGCAAAACAACACGCAAGAGAAAGACGACAGGGAACGGCGCAGCGTCTGAACTTCTTTTTTTGTGTGCATTGTTTTGTGCTGAAAGGTGTTGTCTTATGCTGACTATTCTATGCTGGAGTGAAGTTTCAGAGGGTGTATGCTTAGTGTGCCAACCTTTGTTGCTCCCGTGATGTTAGCATGACATGGATGTAAAAGCTCACATTGGGAGAGTGGTTTCCATTTTGTCCCTTGTGACGCGAGATGGCTTGTAGTGTACTTAAAGAACAGTTGTTCCATATGACTTGGGGTATTGCTTCATTGATTATGGTATAAACTACTTGAAGGCAGTTGGCCATTCAGCAGTGTTCACAGTGCATCCTTTGTTTTACCATTTGCAGGTGAAAGGTTCTCTCCTGACTGTGACAATGACATGCAGTGTGGAGCACACATACATCTGGCAGAGTCAGCCTATGAAGGGGCAGCGTGCCGTGGGTGATGTCAGCCTTGCTGCTGCCCTCTTGTTCACTGGCTGCAGCCCTGCGCAATGTCTACGGTTTTTGCGGAATGCTGGGATTTGTTGCCTCAGTGAGAGGACATACCACCGTTTGCAACACAGTGTTCTATTTCCTGCAGTGAACAAGGTATGCAATGTATCTTATAGTGAGCTCCGAAACTACCATCTGGTAGCTTTATCGCAGCAGCAAATGTTTTGTGTTTATTGACAGTAGAGGCACATTTTCCAGTACTGTACATTACCCGACACTTAAGCTTCCATTGTTAAGCCCATTTCGGCCTTAGCCTACATGTCTTGCCCTCTTACAAATGCTGGACAGCTTATATGCATGAAATTTATTGGTGGCACACACTACGTCGTAGCAACAGAACTTTAATTTGACCCCCGTTCATTCATTTTCAGTGTGTTTGGTGCCATGTGACATATGCATTGTTCTTTGGTGCTTCAACAGCAGCAGATTTGATTTCACTGTGTCAGCACTTCAGTAAACTTGGACTCACAGCTGAGCAGAAGGCACAACTTAGCTATGAAATCAGAGCTCCACCATACTGCCTGATCTAATTTTCTGTAACAACATTGTAATAGGAGATGATGCCATTGCTGGCTAAGTCACCTGTGGCAGTTATGTGTGGTTATTGATGCTGAAAGTTCCCATTCCATTGAAGACTTTGGAGTGCTGAATATACATCTGCACCACACACTGAAGGAGGCTATGAATGCATTGGGCATTATGTATGTGCATGCTTTCCCTGGAGAGCACACACGTAGCCTTTAGCAGGCAGCTTACAAATTAGATTCCATCTTGCACTGCTTTTGGGAAGCAAATGCTAACAATGGGCTTATTAAGAAACAAATAATTGATGATATCAAAAGCATTTTTCAAATGTTAGTCATCCACACAATAGTTTGTACGTTTTGTAGTCCTGTCAAATCCATACCAACGAGGTGGTACTGCATGTGTAGCATAAACCAGAAGAAAGGTATTATTGTAGCCTACTGCCTTGTTATAAATACTGCATATTTTTTGTTAGTGGGACAGAAGAGCAAAAACAAGGGTTTTGATTCCTGTAAGTTACAATATTACGAAGCCAACACGTATAGGCAGCCAAGAAAAGCATGGGAAATTCTTTACAGTACAAATTAGTCTGTACACATGATTGTGAACAGCAAAAGTAACAGCAGGCATAAATAAAGCTCTTTGTTACTTGAGGTGAGTGACTGCATCCATACATTTGCAGTACATGGGCATTGCTTTGCCAGTTGAACTGTGCTAGTGATGGATTCCATGCTTATACCCTTCGGCATTTATTCATATATTCCAAGCGTTACAAGTGCTGTGGCAATGCTGTGCAATTTCGTTTAACAAATCGTCAGGGATTTGTTTACTGATCACCTTAAGATTGCAGCTGGAGATATCAAACAGGCACAACGCTTTGGCCAACGTCGTCCCGTCTTTCAGCGTCCAACCATTGTTAAGTTTCTCAACTTTAAATCTAAAATGGATGTCCTGTGGAACTCGTACAAGCTTAAAAACCTGGAGACACCAAACGATTGGCTTGAAGAAGATTTCACTCCGAGTGTTCATGCGCACAAGGTGGCCCCATTTCTGCCAGGACCAAGAAGTTTCAAAATTCACCATTATCATTATGCATAATCGAGTGTAACTCCCTTCCACCTAATATTGTCGAAATAACAGATCCTTCCACATTTCATTCAGTGCTGCAGAGCTACTTGCATAGGGAGTAACATTGCTAACCTGGGTCTGGTTGTCCTCGTTTCATTCTTTTTCTCGATGTATATTCAATGTCTCCGATATAATTTTCATAAGTGTTTTCATCATTATTTAAAACAAAAGTTTTGTACTCATCAATATGTATTCGACTGGTGTTGGTGAATGTACTAGACTGGATTCAATTTACTCGTTGTTCCCTTTTTCTTGCTTTCCTTTTGGCATTTCTTTTTCACTTTATGTTGTTTGAAATGTATGTATTCACTTAAATCCCCCCTATTTAATGCCCGAAAGGGCTTTAACGTATTGAAATAAATAAATAAAAATTATGTGCACTTTTTTAGGTATGGCAGCAAGAGCAGGCATCACTGTTCGACCGCCTGAAGACCAAGGGCAGTGAGGCCAAACTTGCTGGAGACAGTCGTGCCGATTCTCCAGGGCACTGTGCAAAGTACGGAACATATTCTGTTCTTGAGACCACTATGAATCGCATAATCAACATACAGCTGGTCCAAGTAAGCGAAAAAAGAAACTGCACATGCAGCTTTTATTTTTTTCACAATTCTTGAATTGCAAATGCCTTGTGACGTGATGCTTATTATATGAAGTGGCCATGCAGATTATTTGTTATTCAGACATGGTGTCATGTATGTTAGTATAGTTGCATCAGATATGTGAAAAGGCTCCCATGTGAAGTAAAAGAAACAGCAAGTGCCGGAAAGAGTGAGCATTGGAGAAGGTGACAGCTCATGCCACCGTGTAATTTATGCGAGCTTCACTGTGGCACATAGTGGTGTACAGATGCTCAGAAAATAATCCAATACACTGCAGAGGCAGCCGCTCGCCGGCAGCCTGTGCTGGTAGGAAAATTGATTGAATGCCATCGAAAAGATGAACGATCAATGGCGCCCAACATAACAAAGTGTCATCATTACAGTTATCATCACTGCATCTTGCCAAATTAAAAGTAACCGGAACGGCATGACAGTACGGGCTCACAGCATTTTCCGTGTCTAAAGAAGTGGTTGGCAACTATAAACGCTTATAATGTAGACTGCTGCCAGTACCTACATTGTGCACAGTAGCTGTGTCATTTCGTAAGTCAAGCAGGGAAACAACTGAAGTGGTAATACCTCACAAGAAAGATGTGCTTCCTATTTTTACTGTGAAAGCATTTATTTTATTATCTTATTAGTCTTAGGGCATACTGAACTGAAGGAACCAAGGTAGTGTGCATGTTCAGGTCTGAAAGAGCATGAAAATGCAGGGACCATACTGTGGCCTGTTCTTTTTATTTTTATTTTTATAATTTGGCACATACACTGAAGTTTCACTTCATTTCAAGATGTATAAAAGTTGTATAACTTCTGCATGTATCTTACTGAGGGTGTGAAAAATTTGTGCAGTCCAACGAAGTTACATCAAGTGCCCATATGGAGCTTGAAGGGCTTAAGAGGGCCTTCAATTCCCTCGATGCAAGTGGCATAAAAGTGACTGAACTGGTTACTGACCGGCACCCACAAATCAGGAAATTTTTAAAGACAGACAAGCCACAGGTCGACCACCTTTTTGACACTTGGCATGTGTGCAAAGGTAAGGATTGATTTGCTTTTTTTCTGCAGTAATGCTGATTGGTACAGCCTACAGTTCCCTTTCCTCTGGTTCGTGCAGGGTTCAACAAGAAACTGTTGGCTGCATCAAAGGCCAAGGGGTGTGCTATACTAGCTCTGTGGGCAAAGTCAGTTGTGAACCACCTGTATTTTGCTGTTCAGCGAGGTGCTGGTGATGGTGACCTGGCTGTGGCTGTGTGGCTTTCTATGCTACAGCACATCCAGGACAAACACCATGGCCATGGTCCATTGTATGGTCACTGTGAGCACAAGGATTTAGAGCCACGCAAGTGGATACCTGAAGGTGCTTCATCTTTTGTAGTTTGTTATGGATAGCATGACATTTGGCTATGCGTAACTAACTGCACACTTCACCTCACATATCAAAGGATAAACCAGTGCATCAGTATGAGTTGGTTATGAGCTAGATGTCCGTGGCATTACATTCACTTTGACGTCTGAATTACATGTTAATCAGACTGGCTGGTTGACAACTGAAATGACTACTGACAGACAAACATCTCTTTATGGCTGTTATTCTTTAATCTGGGATTTAGCTTCTGATTAACATGTGCATGCTTCAAATTAACTAACAAGTTATGCTATATTTTCGCCCAAAATTTTAAGAAATTAGATACTGCTACATTGTGGTGGTTGCTATTCATGGGAAATATGATCTTGTGACTTGCACTTCAGTGACATTAACAGCACACTTGAACTGGGATAGTATGCAGAGAATTATAAATATTTGTGATTACTGCGTGCAGTCTCCTTTTAAGTAGAGCTCATTGCACCAGTGCATGATGGCATGCACAGTGCCGTGTTGTGATGGTGTTGATTTGCAGTCAGTTACACACAGAGACCTGTGTGTGAGCCAGGCGCCTGTGCATTGCATATGTGCATTTCCCTGAATTTCTGTCGACCACATGGTAACTAGCAACGTATAACACCTACCTCCCCAGCCCCCACTTCACAATCTAGAACATGTACTTCCCGAGGCAAAAAAAAAACACAAGCCTGGTTACTCAACTAGTGTAAGGAGCGCGACAGATGAAGAATGGAGCCTGCAAGCAAACAGTTGTACATTTGACAAGTATTTGATGAGCTGGCAAAATTCGAGAGGGCTTGAGGAACCAATATTCACATCTAATTGGTGGCAATCTTGTGGGGTGCTGCCAACCCAAATGAGTACTCATGATCATAATGAAACATGTGTAAGGCTATATTCGCAACAGGTGCTTGGTCTGAGTACTTTCTTATTCACGCTATTCCTACACCTCAATAATCTTCTGTTTGAAATTTGGTGTCAAGGTTCTCTTAACTAAATCGAAAACGTGTTTCATGTGACAATGAATTAATGAGGTCTGGCATGCATTTACACATGCGTGTCGCCTGGGTAGAAAAATTAGTAAGTGAGGAAATTTAGGAATAAGTAGTAACAAATTTTAAAACGGATGATTTGGCAGCGGTGATAGACCGTACAATCTATGAGGATTTCATCGTTAAGTTCATGCTATTATTACATGCTCAGTGCAAGCAGTGTGCAATTTATTTTTCTTGCACATGGTGTTACAAATGTAACTTTGCTTGAAATAATGACCTTGCCCGTGCTGCTTGTTCGTCTAACAGTTCTTGTATCAGACCAGTACATTTACTGCTCACATTTGCACTTGCTTACGAATAATTACGGCTGTAATCATAACACATTTCATTGCAGGGTGTGATGCCTATGACCGGCTGCGTTCACTTGTGATGGCAAAGCGCCTTTTGGATGACATACGGCAGATGTCACCATCCGTGCAGACATTCAGTGTGGAGTCGTTTCATTCAGTGATCAACCGCTTTGCTCCAAAATCATATGCATTTTCTCATTCGGGGATGTTCATGAGGTAAATATGTCGCACTTTTTTCTTGGTAAGTGCAATAGGCTATAAAATAAGCATGTATGTGTGTTCCTTGAAGTTAAGTAAAGCAGTTATGTGGTTAGTTGGCTAGTTGATACAGCGTGGTGATCCAGCGTTAAGGATGTAGACTGAGAAAAACACTGCTAGTCCAGTGCTTCATTGTTCTTAGCCTGCGTGCTTCGTGCTGCATCAATGGTGTCCTTGTTTACAATTGCCTTTTTCACCTGTGTTGTCCCATTGTGGAATATGGAGCCAAACACATGTACACCGTGTTCTGCCGATTTGATAGAAAAACAGCGCAATAATGACACAGTACAAGGAAGACATACAAATACAGTGCCAACTCGCAACTTACTTTATTTTCAAATTTCTGTATGTTTCATTGTGAGCACCGAATGAAAAGAACACCAAGGACAGTAGAAGAAAAAACATCAAGAAATGCACATGTGAAGAAAACTGCCCTTACAAGACAAGAATAAACTGATTTGACCTTGGTATAAACCATTAAAGAAACCTGTTCAAGCAGTACTAGACTAACAGCAAAGAGCTAAAACCAAAACAAAGCAATGAACCCGATAAAACAAGCACACAAAAAACAGTCCTTCCAAGTTTACCAAGGTCAAATTAGTTTAGTGTCATCTTGTAATGGAAATTTTCTTTGCATGTGTATTTTTATGTCTTTCCTTCGATTGTTTTCTTCAGTCTCCTTTCGATCTTGTGCTTACATTAAATGTACTGTGAATGGGAAATAGAATAAGTTGTGAGCCAGCACTGCATCTGCATGTTTCTTTCTTGTATTGTGTCATTCCTGTGCTGTTTTCCTATCAAGCTACGTACCAAAGCATACAAGCATTTGCTTTATCTAGGTTTTGGTGACATTCATATAATAACTTTTTTTTTCACAGAAAGCAAGTTTGTCTACCATGTATTCCAACATATACAACATCTACAAAGTAGGAACAATTGCATGACAAAGACACAGACTAGAATGGCTTCCAACTGAACAAAAATATGAACTTCTAGGACTTTTTGCTGTTCAACAGCAGCTAGAGCTTAATTAGTGATGTTGTGTCGCAGGTGTGCATTAGCTGCACTGCATTACAATGAAAATGCAGACAGGGACCAGGCTGTGACAAAGAGTGGGGAGCTGCAGTGGAAAATCAGGCACCCGAAGGCCAAGAAAGGGGAAGCAGTGGTCGCCTCCCGCAAGGCGGAGCCTACCTTTGGTAAGCTAGGTGTCCCTGCACTTTCTGCTTTAAAAGGACTTCCCTCCACACTTCACCCATCAGTTTGTTGATTCAGTTGAAGTTGTAAGGTACAGCCTATGTGTGGTTCAGTATAAAACATTTATGATTGGTTCATTCACCGAAAAGTTAGAACATGTTGAAATGTCCTGTTACCATGCTTCCAGGGCCAGAGCTTCTTTGCCAAAGCACATCCTCTCTCCCCCTTTTCCTCTGCTAGTGTTAGCGGCACACCTCCGCTGTGTTTTCTCAAGTGCCAGAAGCAGGGAAGCACATGTTCCCATGATGGACCTAACATCGTGTTTGTAACATCTATCACACCATTGTGACCTATTCACAATGGTGTGATAGCACACTCCACCTTGTATGGAGAACTGTAGTTACGTGCCATGGTCAGCAATTCCCGTAAAGTTATAATAAAACTTGTTTGGGCCAGTTGATTCATACTTCAACATTTCAAGACCATCATGAAAGACATGGAAGAATGTGCCTGCGCAGAATAAGGTCACAGTCGTTCTATTCTTCAAGTCCTGTGCACTTGCACCTTTTTCCTTTTGTTTCGTATTGGTCTTCAAGTGTCCGCGCAGCAGGGGTGTCAGCAACAGCCACCCTTTTGCGAACAGCCACATTGCTCAAGCTTTCTTAGACTTCGGTTGCATGTATTCTTGGTAGTCATCAAATACATTGACAGTTGTACCTCTAGCTTCCAAGTTTTGCATAATTTATATTTCATAGGTAGAATACAATGGCTTCACAAACGTAATGTTATGTCATTTCCGGTGTCCGATCTTCTCTTGCGACAGACTTCAACCAAGCTGCACTCACTTCATTGTAATTAGGAATCTTATGAAATGTCGTGCTTGGAGACGCAAAAGTAGGCCATCATATAACCAGAACACGTAATGATATCCACTTGCATGAGCGCGACATGCATTTTAACAAACTCGAGCATTCTGCGAATCGCCCGCACACTGCCAGGGACTGGTAGCACCACATTGTGGGAAATGGCATTGGAGAGGAGAGGGTGGCTTTGCTGCCTCCGAGCAGGCACAAAAAGTATATAGGAAGCTATGTCCTGAATGGATAAAAATGATGGCTGTATGGTTAGTTAATGCCAGAAATGTTTCAGTGTATGGTACTCGAAGTATTTTTTTCATAATCATGCAGATTATGTGAGCCGCCTCCACCAAGCTGTTGAGGATTACCTGGCAGAAGACGTCCCAACGCCTGATATTCCAACACAGCCCCCCCCACATCTCACAAGATCCTGTGGAGTGGTCGACAAACAAGCACTTGTGCAGGCACATTTCACGCGCTTCAACAGGACCAGCAGCACCTAGCATATGCCACAGTCTTCTTATGTTAATGCCAGCCTTCTGTCAATCATCTCTACAATCTTTAGTGTTTTAATCAACTATGCATGAAGAAACTAGATGGAGCACTGCTCTTTCAATTTCGTTTCTCAGAGTGCTCATCTGCAGACGCTTATTTCCTCTTTTTGTACATACTCTCATACCCCATTATCTTGATCCCATACAATTTCTATGCTGGCCCTATTGTAGTGTCCTATTGACCAAAAGCTTCCATTCTAGTCAATCCAAGCAGTGTTCTGTGAAATGCCCAATTGAATGTGACCAAACCACATCACATTCAATTGATTTTTACAAATTCACCTGTCAAAGCCCTCCACAGGTGGACAGCACCAATGATACCGGACGCCGCTCTGTCTCCTCTTCAAGAATACAGGGGTCAACTTCGTTTTTCCCATGACAAATCCGACATGTCCACTTCCCTGATAGTCTAACGCATTGGTGCAGTGCTACGGTGATCGTACTTGTGGATGCATCTGAGAGCATGTTTATTTCTCTTGTGTTCAGCCATTGATCGTGACACATGAGTTCTTTGCTCATGGAGATGTTGCAGTACCTGGAGAGAATTCTGTCACTCATCCCAGCTTTGTTTCTTTTCATCAGAAAGTAGTATGTCCCAGCCATAACCGTTCATCACTAGGTCATGGAGCAGGCACTGGCTGCGGCACGTGACAGTACTGTGTGCACGCTGAGCTGATCGCATTGTAGTCAGTCCATCCAGGTATCTTTTGTTCAAAATCTCAATGCCCCTGCATATTTTCTGCCAAGATTGTGAAATCAAGGACTTGTGTATTCTTGCCTCTGAACATGTTTGAGTTTTGAAGTATGTGAATGTAAATGCAAATAGTAACATGATCTCTGTACTTACTGCATGAGCTTTTCAATAAATGCAGTATGAAATGCTTCATGTGTGTCTACCTCACATTATTGCTTTATTCAGAGTGTTCATCAGAACTTGATTTGTAAAATTTGTTTAGCTGTTCAAAGAGTATTGCTAACATATCAAGTACATGCTGGTAAAACAGCGAAGCTCGATTTGTCCAGCACCATCTGCTTATCAGTCCAATAAATCTGAAAGACCAGCATGTGCTACTTTCAGGTAGACAATGAAATAGTGTTTATATTTGTGCTATTCAACAGGTGTGAATGACGAAAACCAACACATTCAGCTGCTATTTTTATTGCACACATAATGTCCTTAAGCTGTGCACATTGATGCTCAATGGACCATGGTTATTTGCAATAAAAAGTTCCTTTGTTCATCCTAATATTCTGGGTACCTGAATCCGCAATATTCTTCTGACGGAAATGCTCCCCTAATTGCTGAGACAACACAGCTTGGCAGAACAACTCTGTTTCGCCTACCAAGACGGTGCCAGATCCAGCGGGTGAACTGTCGATATGCAGTGTACCGGTAGCGCCTGAAAATATTGCAAACAAGTTAGGCCAGCTAAGTGATAGCTGCACACAAACAGGGGCAACACTCGATGAAGAGAAAAAGCGTGTAATAAATTGAATATACACAGGCTTGTATGGGTGTCATCCCTTTTTTTAATGTCGTGCTATCATATCTAACCAGCTCTTGCCTGCCTATTTTGTTTTTCATCCTAGCATATATGAGGCATATTTACTGCTCATGCAATAGGAGCTATGCAGCAGCCAGGGGCAGGCACCAACATTCAGGAATGAAAAAGGGGGGCGGCGGCGACACTGGTCCTCACAAGTGGACACATATAGGCAGCCCACATGTACAACGGGATCTGTATATATGCAGTGCGCCAGAAGACTGACACAGGCAGTTAACCACATCTCGATACAATGATTTGGTTCCCTGGACTTCCATTGACAATGGGCCGGATGGGGTTACCCATATTAGTCATTGGTGTCAAAATATGGATGTTCATTTACGCACTTATTCCACAAATGCGCTATGACATGTCCAGAACAAAAATGCGGCCGGTTCCTAAAGTTTAGGCCCGGGGTCCCGCGTCCTCTTTATTCCACGCCCGACGCGCACGTTAATCGTTCACCACGTCGCAAACTATGACTGACCCAATCGGCGATATCGCAAACACACAAAGCACATCAGATTTCGCGCGGTCGCGCGGAGCAGCCGAATGAACAAAGAAAAGCCAGAACCCCAATACTTGCTTGGATGTTGTTGTTATGTGGGGTTTAACGTCCAAAAACCAGCTCTGATTATGAGAGACGCCGTAGTGGAGGTCTCCGGAAATTTCGACCACCTGGGGTTCTTTAACGTGCACTGACATCACACAGCACACGGGCCTCAACATTTCGCCTCCATCGAAATGCAGCCGCCGCGGCCGGGATTCGATCCCGCGACCCTCGGATCTGCAGCCGAGTACCATAGCCACTAGACCACCGTGGCGGGGCCTTGCTTGGATGAAAAAAAAAAAAAAAGAGAGGTTTGAGCAACATTTTCACGGCGCACCTGTGGATCTCTGGGTCGTCTACTTGTGACGGGCGGTCTTCCATCAACCAGTAGTAGGCCACCTCCACTACGTGTACGTCCAGGCACACACGGTTAAACGTGGGGTGCAAAGTGATGCAATCAGTGCCAGCGGCGATGAGAGCGTTAGCGCGCTCCACTTCTCGACAGCATACAGACTCGTGCTCCGTGTTCATCGGAACACAGCGGCCGCAACTGCACCTGGAATAATTGGGGTGTCGACATATTACACGTGCAATGCCGTGCGCTGCTGTGCAGAGCGCATGGAGGACGACACAACAACGAAGGCTCCGGCGTATGGTTGATGCAACATTTGTAGTCCTACACACGCCCTGCACAAGCACGGTAAAGATCGGGATTACCTGCAGCCTAATACATGCTTTCATTTATCAACCGTGTGGGTGAAGTTAGCTTCCCGCGCGCTTTGCACTATGGCGAACGGCACTGTAGTCCATGTGCCTATGCGTGTAGGGGTTAGATTTCAACTTTGCATTTAGGTGCATGCTCTTTTACCACGATTTGTTCGTTCGTTTAGTGCACAAGACACATCGTACACTGCTGGGATAGTGAACTAGTCGCAAGAGTTCACATGACAAGCCGAACGGCACGTTGGAGACACTTACCATTCCGCGTGGCCGGTGCGCTGGTTGCCTCCTCCATCGTTCCCCTCACTGTTTTCGTCGTCGTCAGACTCGCTGCTTTGGAGGGGGTCGAACTGGAAGTGGTTTAATACATCCGCGATTGCAGCAATGCCTACTTGTGCGGCATCATCTGACTCCGTTGACGACAAGGACCACGACTCCGACTCTGATGACGGCGACGACATCGTGCCCCACGTGCGCTTCGAGCAGACGAATTCGGCTATTGACAGTTCGACCAGTTTCAACAAGCGCGCTCCACAACGTCAGCGATTCTTGAGCTGACGTCACCATGTTTCCTCCTCGTTGCTGCCGCCGCGCCGCGGCGCTAGTTTCTTACGGTTTTTGGCGCGCATTTTGAAGTACCGCTGAATGTGAACTTAATTAACAACAATAGAATTGATTAGACGTCGCGTCGGAGAATTTACGGTGTCGTGTTGTGATTACGAGACACAGACTTACTCAATACCGCTCAAAAGTCACCAACAAAAATTTCGGTGTCATGGGCCCTTTAAGCATCATAACAGTACTGGACAGCAGATAATGGAGTAAAGAGGACATTTATTTGTAGTTGGTATGTGCATGAAGTATGAAGTGTGCAACAATTAATATATTGTTTGGTTGGTAACTAAAGATCCCTCAAGGCTGGAAAAGCCGATTTATGCTCAGGTCATTCAAACAGAAAAGGGTATTGCTTTTTCCAGAAATAAAGCAGTGATTCTGTTCACACTAAGTAATTTTAGATGCAGCATGCTCATAGATTTTTTGTGAACACTGGCACCTTTTGCAGGTTTGAAAGAAAGGAAACCAAGAAATCATAGTGAAATAAATTAGCTTTGTAAAATGGGTATGGTCATGAACGCAATTTAAAACCATTGTGTATGTAAAATTTTCTGCTTCTCTTTTCTTTAAAGGCACAAGAACTTGGCAATAGGTCTCCACCAGACCCATGCATTTCAAAAAAGAATGGCAACTTCAGAATTGCCTGCAAGGAAAACATTGTGGCTTTACCACCTGCATCATCACCTGACAAGGCAGCCATCCTCCTGTTCACTGTATATTTCATTTTAAACCTGTCATACCCATACACTTTTCTACAGATTTTGGGACTTGTGCAGAGAGTTTTTCTGAAGGGTGAGCCATTTGACAGTGGCTTCATGTCATTTAAGGTAAAGTCTGTAGAAAAACCTCAAGCGGTCAGGCCTGGTATTGACGTGCTAAATGTTTGGTAGGCAGAAGCAGAGTGTCAGCTGCAACACTGAACTCATGCCTTTTATGATTTTGTATCACAAAGGCAAAGTACTGGCTGTAGGATTCAAGGCAGGCTTTCTTTTTCTTTCTTTTTCTTTATGATATCTCACCTGTATTTTTCACGTCAGAGTTCTTTGGGTATTTAGAGATCTCTCTTGTTTTTCAGGGTTTCATACCTTTATATTTCATTGTTGCCTTGTTGACTTTTAAAAATGTGTAACATGATTCCAGATATTTTTGGGGCAGGATTTGTAAACATTTACACTAGCTTTCTTGGTAGTGTTTGGGATGAGTTATCCCAAACTACACAATGCTGGGACAAGTAACCTGCCTGGAGTGGGAGGCTTTTTCAGAGGCTTATATTGTTTTGGTCATGATTATCTTTGTATTATACTTACATCTGTGAATTGCCAACTGTATTGTTTCTAGTGCTGATGTTTTTGTTGCGATATTTGCCAGATGCTTTTGGCAAGTTTTTGTGTGCAAAGGTTTCATTCTTTATATTGGGCTTGCACTGTCTCTTGCCTTTAATGACTCATCCACTACATATTCTTCATTGGTCTTGTTTTAATTCAACTCTGTAAGCCCATTGTTTTATGCCTTTTTCGTATAATTCTTAGAGTACTGAATTCTTTTGGAACGGGGATGTGTAAACTCGGTAAATGGCAGATGGGTACTTGCGCATTTTAGTTACCTTATTTCCTGTGATAAGCCAGCCTATTTTATAGCCTTGTTTAAGGTTTGTTTTTTTCGCAGGTGGCGTGCAAGTTTATTTGTATGTGGTGCACTTATGTCTCGGGCCATTTTTCTTTTTGCTTTTTGGTATTTTTTCCATGTTTACTAGTCATTTTCAATGAAATTTCAGATGAACATGTCTTCAGTGTATGCAATATTGCCACTCAATAAAGTTTACTCATCTTGAAAAGCAGTGTAATAATTTGTTTCATAGGTGTTTTAATTTTGTTTGTTTTACATGCAGCTAAAGGCCAGAACATGGTCCGGCATGTGAAGCCAAGCTTTCTACTGCCATTCCAGGTACATCAAACCTGCTTTTATGCAGAACTTTGCTCTAATAGGCAACTGTGGGGAACTGTCAGGGACTGCACTGCTGCTAAAATTTCTGCTTTCCAATTGTTAGTATCACCGCAGGCCACATGCCAAGCCAGCTTGGCATATGACCTCAGTTTGTACTGACAGGGGAAAGCAAAAATATTGCAGAAGTGGGAACCCATAGGACAGTTTCCTAACTGTCTATTAGAACATTGTTTTATATAAAAAAGCAGGTCTGAAAGTATCTGGAACAGCGTACCGGATATAGCCATTACTGTTTTATGTGGATCACCGTTCCAGTAACTGAAATGACCCTTTTAGTTGGAACAGGGTTCCATATACTCTTATGTGGAACGACGATCCACATAATAGTGAGGTAAAAATAAGTGGTGCACTGTTCCATCTACTTTTTAAAGTATGTGGAACGTGGTTCCAAATATATAAGCGGAACTTTTTTGCAAAAAAGTTCCAGCTATTAAGTGGATCTTATGTGGATCCAGATTAAGAGTGTATAGCGAGACAATCACAGGGTTTTTGTACTTTCTGATAATTTTTAAAGTTTCAAGAACGCTTAAGGAATCCGTGTATATGACTGCATTGCTAATTCCTGATTCTTTAATGTGTTTTGCTGCCACCAGGATGGCGTAGGCCTCGGCTGTGAAAATACTGGTGTTTGGGTGGAGAACACCGGCACCCGAAAAAGATTGGCCCACAGCTGCATAGGACACACCCACGTAATATTTCGACGCATCAGTGAAAAATGCAGGACATGTGTATTTGTGTGTCAATTCACGAAAGTACATCTGTAGAGGTGGGGCATGCTTTGTGACGTTCATGAAGGATGTGTCGCAATTTACAACCTGCCATTTCCACGGCGGGGCGTGTAAAGTGGGAGCCATAACGTGGTGTTCGAGCAATGGGACACCCGTTTCTTCAGCTAGTGCTCGCACACGCAGAGCGAAGGGCTGTTTCACTGTGGGGCGGTTTTGAAATATTTGGCTGCTGGACGTGTCATTTACAGCAGGATATGCGGGAGGGTCAGTGTTTGCCGTTATCTTCAAAAAATAACTGAAAGACAGGTACAATCTTTGTATATGTAGTGACCATTCGTCCGATTCCGCGTAAAGACTTTCAACGGGGCTTGTTCGAAAAGCACCCGTGGAAAGGCGAATGCCTAAATGGTGGACAGGGTCCAGCATTTTCAAGGCGGTTGGTGTTGCGGACTGGTAAGCTATCGCCCCATAATCTAGACGCGTGCGTATCAGGCTTTTATAGAGGCTCATAAGACATTTTCGGTCGCTGCCCCAACTCGTGCGGGAGAGCACCTTTAAAATGTTCATTGTCTTCATGCATTTCTCCTTAATGTACTTGATGTGTGGTACAAATGTGAGCTTCGTGTCTAGAATTATGCCTAAAAATTTCTGTTCTGTTTTAACAGTAACACGCTCACCCTGCAACTCTATATGGGGATCGGGGTAGAGGCCTCTCTTCCTGGAGAACAGAACACAGGAGCTCTTCTGTGGATTCAGAGTGAAACCGTTCTCCTCTGCCCATTTACAGACCTTGTTGACAGAGCTGAACCTGTCGCTCGCATGACGAGAGATTACAAGATCTAAAACCTATTTGTACATCATCAACGTATGTTGAATAAAAGATATTACGTGGGATGTACGAACGGAGGGAATTCATCTTGATAATAAAAATGTACAACTGAGGACACCTCCCTGCGGCACTCCAGTTTCTTGCACGAACGGTCGTGACAAGACGTTACCCACTCGAACACGGAATGTGCGATTGGACAGGTAACTTTCGATCACATTTAGCATATTACCACGTATACCTAAATGCGAGAGGTCTCTGAATATTCCGAAGCGCCATGTGGTATCATATGCTTTCTCCATGTCAAGGAACAGAGATAGAAAAAACTGCTTATGAACAAAAGCTTCGCGAATTTGTGTCTCTATGCGAATCAGATGATCGGTGGTGGAACGACCCTCTCGGAATCCGCACTGATATGTGTCGAGGAGTTTGTTAGATTCCAGGCAATGTAATAGTCGGCAGTTAATCATCTTTTCAAATAATTTGCACAGGCAGCTAGTCAGGGCTATAGGCCTGTAACTCGATGCAGAAGATGGATCTTTGCCATGTTTTAGGATAGGTATTACAATGGCTTCTTTCCACACAGAGGGAATTTCGCCAGAAAACCATACGGCATTGTAGAGGCAGAGGAGAGTTTTTTGTGTTTCATAGGGCAAGTGTTTCAACATTTGGTATATAACACGGTCAGAACCTGGGGCAGATTTGCTGCAGCAATTTAGCGCTGCCTGCAGCTCAGCTAATTGGAATGGTGCATTGTATGGCTCGTTTTTTGCACACTTCCTTTCTAGTTTTTGTCTTTCTATTCTCTCTTTGTACTGTTTGAATGTATCTGAATAGTGGGATGGGCTGGACACCTGTTCGAAGTGTGCACCCAGGAAGTTTGCTTGGTCTTCAAGGTTGTTACCTTCCATGTCTACTAAAGGGAGTGACTGTGTCTGCCGGCCTTTTATCCTATTTACCCTGTTCCAGACCTTAACTTCGTCTGCATAGGAATTGACACCCGATAAAAACTTCTGCCAACTTTCCCTTCTAGCCTGTCGGCGCATTCTACGTCCTTCGGACTTTACTTGTTTGAAGTTGATGAGATTCTCTGCAGTTGGATAATCGCGAAGCAAACCCCACGCCTTGTTCTGCCTTTTGCGAGCGTTCCTGCAGTCATCATTCCACCACGGGACACGACGTCGGCAAGGACCACAACTTGTTTGGGGGATACATTTTGAAGCAGCGTCAATAATAAAAGCCGTAAAATACTTACAAGCAGAATCAATTCCTAAGTAGGAAATCTCGGCCCACGAGATACTACTGAGGCTTTGGTATTTCTGCCAATCAGCTCTGTCTACCTTCCAAGTTGGAGCCTGAGGTGGAATTTCGCTTTCTTTTTGCGTTCTCAGTAGTATGGGGAAATGATGGCTCCCATACGGGTTTTTAATAACCTCCCAGTTAAAATCAGGTAAAAGAGTAGGAGAAACAAGGCTAAGATCAATGCATGAATATGATTTGTTCGCCAGGCTAAAAAACGTGGGTTCTTTATTATTTAATAGACATGCACCAGAGGAAAAGATAAAATTCTCAATCAAACGACCTCGTGCATCGCTCCGAGAGTCGCCCCACAACGGACTGTGGGCATTAAAATCGCCTACAACGATATAGGGTTCGGGTAGCTGATCCATTAGAGACTGAATTTCATGTTTCTTCAGCTGATAATGAGGGGAAATGTACACTGAGCAGATGGTGATAAGTTTAAGACCACAGCACGAACGGCCACTGCTTCGAGGGCCGTTTGTATCTGCAAACCTTGACACGCTATGCTTTTGTCTATTATGATGGCAACGCCACCAGATGATGCGATAGCTTCATCTCGATCTTTGGGGAAGATGAGTGGTGTCTGAGAAAATTTGTGTGTTTTGTTTTCAGGTGCGTTTCCTGTACACACAGCACTTTTGGTGAGTGTACGTGTGCGAGTTCTTGGATATCATCAAGGTTTCTGAGAAGACCTCTCACATTCCATTGTATAATTTGTGTATCCATTTTGGGTGAAGGTTAGTGCTGTGTGTGCTGAAAGAACTGTTGCCTTAAGTCGGGGAGCCCTTGTCGGGCCCCGTGATAGGGGTTCTTGATTTTTTGGCACGCTCTAACGGTTTGCGCCGTTCCTTCGGCGCCTGCGACGCCGTTGGACTTGTCGTTGTATCCATCGCCTCGGAAGAGGTGCTGGTTGCCCGCTCGCGGTTAACGTGCTCGGGCGGGGAAGTCTTAGGGCTCTCTGCCTGAGGCCATACTTATCACCATCTTCGTGTTTTACATTCATTTCATTGAAAGTTGTACCACGAGTTATCAGGAGAGCATTTTTCCTGGCGCCTTTTGGCCTCTGTTGCCCTGGTGCCATAAAACTAACAACTCACTCACTCACTCTCTGCCTGAGCAGAAGGCCCTGGGGCTGCAGATCCGGAGGCCTGCATGCCCTTTGGTGGCGGAGCAGCACCGGCTGCTTCCGCTGAGAGGGCCAATGGCGCTGCTGCCCGTCCACTGAACGTGGTACGTGCGACCGCCGCGAACCTATATGGCACTGCCCCCTTGCGTGCCACGTCCGCGAAGGAAGGACCCCCCTGTACAGTACAGAGACGTCTCCGTGCTTCCCTAAACGAGATGTTTTCGGTTACTTTCAGCGTTACTATTTCTTTTTCTTTTTTCCATATAGGACAGGTACGAGAGTAGGCTGCGTGCCCACCCTCACAGTTTGCACAGTGGGGAGTTTCAACACAGTTGTCTGAAGGGTGTTCATGGGAACTGCACTTTGCACAGGTTTGACGGCCACGGCAGCTCAGAGAGCCGTGACCAAAACGCTGGCACTTGAAGCAACGGCGGGGGTTAGGGATATATGGTCGGACTTTCAGTTTCAAATAACCTGTTTCAATATATTCTGGAAGCGTGCTTGTACCAAATGTGAGTATTCGGTGTTTTGTGGGGATTTCTTTGTCATCGCGCCTGATTTTGATTCGCTGTACTCTTATGACTTGCTGTTCAATCCAGCCCTCTAGGAGCTCACTTTAGGTCAAGTCCAGCAGGTCTTAGTCTGATACTACTCCCCGTGAGCTGTTGAGGGAACGATGTGGTGTCACAGAGACAGGTGTGTTTCCAAACGAGACAAGGTTCGACAGTTTTTCATATTGTGCTTTGTTCACAACTTCAAGGAGATCTCCGCTAGCCATCCTTGTGGCCTTATAGCCGCGGTCAAGTATTTCAGTGAGGCATTTGGATACCACAAAGGGGGAGATAGTTCTGGCATTCTTGTCTTTTTCGCAGTGGATTACGTGGTATCTAGGAAAAACTTCTTGGCGTTTCATGAAAATGTTTACGGTGTCTTCGGTGCACCCCCTCTTTGTGAGAGGACGATTACTGAGTGGGGGAAAGGAGGTGGTGGCCATAAGATATGTGTAGTTTCGGCAGCCATTGCAGCCGCCCACCATGGAGCCCAACATGGGGACGCGACAGCACATTTATCGACGGCATGCCAACACCAGCTGTACACAGCTACTATAACCCAATATCATGTGCACAAGAGAGGGCACATACACAAGGTTAACCCTTGCCGCCTGGAAAACGGAAGTAAAATGAAGAGAGGAGAAGACAGGAAAGATTAAAAGAGAGAGAAAGACGAAGATAAGAGAGAGAGAGAGATAGGAAAAGGCGACTGCCGATTTCCCCCGGGTGGGTCAGTCCGGGGGGGCCGTCTACGTGAGGCCGGGGCCAAAGGGGTGTGTTGCCTCTGCCGGGGGGCCTTAAAGGTGCAATCACCCGGCGTCGGCTCAACCCCCAGGTTCCTCTTTTCCCCGGACACGGCTAAGCCACGCACGGCGACACGTGGGAGGGGGTCAAAACCCCCCCGTTGGCTCGGGTCCGTGGTGTCGCCACACACCAAACGCCTGCAGAAGCAGACGCCCCTGCGGGGCTGGTTGGATAGGAGAGTTATAATGAAACGTATGATACATTTTGTAATACAATGATAGTCTGGAAATCTTACGGCGCAGGTCGAGGTTAGGTAGATCTACTATGCTTTTACGGGTAGTAACACTGGTATGATATGAATAATCTGAGTAGATGAACCTAACTGCTCGATTTTGAACTAGTTCAATGGATTTCCTTAGGTTAATTTATGGTGGGTCCCAAATGGCGGATGCGTACTCTAGTTTTGGGCGAATTGGTGTTTTGTAGGCTAGTAATTTGCCTGATGGAGGGGCAAGATGTAAGTTACAACGCAAGTAATCTGTTAGCGTTGTTAACTATTTTACTTACGTGGAAAGACCAGTTTAGAATCTGTGAGATGTTAACACCGAGATATTTAATGGAACTTAGGAAAGAAACTATAAGCCATTAATATTATAGTTAGCGGTGGGTAAGTTTTGGCGGCTGTGAAATGAAACAAGTGCAGTTTTATTAGTATTCAAAACAATGAGCCATTTACGACACCATTCGTCGAGTTTTACTAGGTCATGCTGGAGAGTAATAGTATCTGAAATGTTAGTAATAGGTCGGTAGATTACGCACTCGTCAGCAAAGAGGCGGATGTTAGATGAAATATCGGGTAATTCATTGACGTAAATTAAAAAGAGGAGGGGGCCTAGAACTGTACCTTGTGCCACACCGGAGATTACGTTAGAAAGGGATGAGGTCGTATCATTAGCTTCTACAAATTGCTGACGGTTAGTTAGGAAGTCGTGAATGCAATTGTAGACAAGTTGATTAAGGCTTAATTGAGAGAGCTTTAATAGTAGGCGATTGTGGGGAACTTTGTCAAAAGCTTTCTCAAAGCCAATAAAAAGGGCGTCAACTGGTATATTAAGGTCTACACTAGCGCTTAAGTCATGAATGAATAATGCAAGCTGAGTATCGCATGAGAGTCCCCTTTGGAATCCATGTTGGTTAGGGTGAAAAAATTTAACTGAGGTAAGGAAATTAGCAACTTGTGAATGAATTATATGTTCCATTATTCTTGAACAAATGCTGGTTAGGGAAATGGGCCGGTAACTAGATGAATCTGGTTTTGGAACCGGAACGATCTTACCCACTTTCCAGTCGTGAGGAACGATGCCAGATGAGAGTGATTGCTGAAAAATATGGGAAAGAATAACACTGGTGATTTCTTTGGTGTTTTTGAGCACCTTGGCATTGATACCATCGATGCCGCAGGATGACGTAAGTTTTAACGACTCGATAATTTTCTGGATGCCCTGAGGTGAAAAAATGTCTGGCATGGTAGGGTAGTTGCGGGGGGTGACATCAGGGAGGTTTCCAATGGGTTCTCTGGTAAAAACGGAAGAAAAGGTACGGTTTAGCGCTCCTGCTACTGCATTTTTTGCGATAGGTTGTCCAGTATGATCCATTATTGATACGCATTTCCTTTCGTTCTGAGGGTTAATAACTCTCCAAAATTGTTTTGGGTTGGTGGGGAGTAAGTTGGACAAGGTGGTATTATTAAACAGCCACTTCGCTTCATCGACGGCGGAGCAGAATAGTTTCGTAGTGGCCTGGTATTCTTGCCACATCACAGGATTGTTGCTGATTTTTGCGGAGCGAAATTGTCGTTTCTTTGAAGCTATTCGTCTGCTGGCGGTAGGCAGTGGTCCGGCGATGCTTTGTGTGTCTCATCGTAGGATGGCTTGAGTTAGGTCTATAGTGAAAGACGTCCCCTGTCATTCGGGATGAGAACTTTCAATCTAAGCAGAGCCGCTGCCGCGCTTGCGAACGGCCCTTCGCCAAGCGTTCGTAAACCATTCGCTGAGCGATCGGCCACGGGCATCGTTCTGCTCACAGCAGACGGCACGCTCGGTTTGAAAATGATTGACAGGGAATTGACGCCCATTTGACGACACCAAGATCTTGGTGCTCCGGAAGGGTCGACGTTCCACAAGTCGCTACAGGTGGCGAAAAAGAACCAACCGAGGCGCGTTCCATCAAGTTGCGCCTGGAGTGGAACTACTAACCTGGCCCCACATATTAGCTTGAAATTTACCCTCTAGGGGTGCTCAACAAGGCCAAAAATGAGTAGGCGCCAGAAACAAAACAGCCATCTGGCATCTAAACAATGATGATGATAGCACATGCAGCACCATCTCTTGGCCGCGGATCGATGGATGCTATGAGCGTCCCCTTTGTAAAGCGGCGGTGACATGTGCGCCAGCAGGCTCGTAAAAAATTTAATAACTTTTTATGGGCGAATCTCCTTAAGGCGTAGGCTTGTCTGCCGTAGTTGTCCGTCGTAGCCACGCTCGCGGTTGCCCTAGGCGCGTGCCTCCAGGCGCGCGAGCTCTCTCACTCTTCCATCTGCTGTCTTGTGAGAGAGGGAGACAGAGAAAGAAAGAGCGCAAGGCGCGCGCTGACTATGGAAAGTCCGCCGCGGTGGTGTAGTGGTTACGGTACTCGGCTGCCACCCAAAAAACGCGGGTTCGATCCCGGCCGCGGCGGTCGCATTTTCGATGGAGGCGAAAATGCCAGAGGCCCGTGCACTGTGCGTTTTCAGTGCACGTTAAAGAACCCCAGGTGGTCTAAATTTCCGGAGCCCTCCACTACGGACTTTCTCTCCTCTCTATCCCTTTCACTCCCTTTCCCCCACACCCACGGACGCTTAGCCGTGCTCCCTACATGGGCTGCAGAAATTAGCGTCCTTTCCGAACCACAATCAATTAATCAAATCAATTAATCAATGACTATGGAAACGCTCTTTTTTCGATTAACGCTCTACTAGCTCGCAAAGAAGGAGAACGCGCCCTCACCAGCGAGAGAAAACGTTGACGCAGGCAGCGTCTTCTAGCGAGTTTCTTGATTGAAAAATACCGACTGCTCGCGCTGGAGAACCGTTCAACGGCCACCCATATATATATATATATATGTATATATATATACATATTCAAAATAAGAGATTCACACGATTAACAAAAAGAATATAAGTTTACTGACGTTGCGGCCGGTGGACCGGCCTTCATCAGAGTAAAAAGCTCTTGCAGAGCACCCTCCTTTTAAGGGTACAGGAAGGGGGGAGAGTGCGGCTACAAAGGCGTATTCTGTACACGGAATGGCTATGAAGTCTTCCTGGACAGAACACGTGGTCGGCTGCGGCGAGTCACGCGGCGACCCCGTAGCCTATCAATTAACAGCAAGGCGGAACACTTGCAACCCCGAGGGATTCTACTACCTGTATGTAACGGAACTATAAAGCCACTGTACATTGTAAAAATGGCAATCACCACTGCATAAATGACAAAAAAGATTTTAAGAAATATAAAAAAATAATAAAATAAAATAAAAAATAAAGAATAAGTAAATAAATAAAAAACAACGAAAAACCGAAAATACTGCTTTATTAACAAACGGCCGAAATATCTTGCAATGAAAAAATATATAAACCATGAAGGAAAAAAATGGAAATAAAATGACAGATAAAAAAAAACTTATGTGTGAAATAACGCATTGTAGTTGTTTGAAATGGCTTCCTCATAATGGCAATGCCCTAGACACTCGGGAAACATGTGAGTTTACCCGTGTTTTCATTAATGCCCGAGGTAGCGGCTTTGAACTTATAAATGAGGTAGGACTCACGAACCTCGCGGTCGTGGTGCGTCCGAAAGCCCGATTCCAGTATCATTGCTTTCAGGTCACTAAGTGAATGGCCGGGAAGGTGCACGTGCCTAGACAGGGGCAGATTCAAGGAATTTTTGGCGTGTGACTTGTGATTATTAAATCGTATTCGGAAAGGTGTTTCTGTCTGACCAATATATTGTTGATTACATTTAGTGGACTCAAGCAGGTAAACGACATTAGCCGTGTCACAAGTCGACATTAGCCGTGTCGGATTAGCAGTCGACTATTTCTTTTTCTCATCAATACTCTAGGCAGAGCATAAACTTCTTGGATGTGACCGTGTCGCTTTCGAAAAACAAGTTGGTTTGCAACCTTTATAGGAAACCAACGGATACTAATCAATACTTACATTTTCATAGTAGTCAGGTGCGGCACTGCAAGACAGGCATCCCGTACAGTCAAGCACATCGATTTAAACGCATATGTTCAAAAAAAGAAGATTTCGATCATAACTGTGCACAAATGAAAAAGGTCCTCCTCAAACAGAAATACCCGCAAAAAATAATTGACGATGCTATAACTCGCGCCGACATGCTTGACCGCGCTGAAATTCTCAAAAATCAGTCACCAAGCAGGGAACACAAGACTAACTTAATACTTACTCTGCATCGCTGCCAAAGGTGTCAGCTATTCTTAAAAAACATCATAATATTCTTACTCAAAGTGATCGCCTCAAACGCATATTCGTGGAACCGCCTCGTGTCGTGTACAGACGAAACACAAATTTACGCGACATCTTAACTAAATCAACTTTAAATCCACGTCGTGGCACTGGATGCAGGCCGTGCAATAAGCCACGTTGCCAGGTCTGCCCATACATTAGAACTACACAAAAAGCAACAAGCACCGCGTCCGACTTTTTTGTACAAATTAAAGGAAACTTCACTTGTGACACGGCTAATGTCGTTTACCTGCTTGAGTCCACTAAATGTAAACAACAATATATTGGTCAGACAGAAACACCTTTCCGAATACGATTTAATAATCACAAGTCACACGCCAAAAATTCCTTGAATCTGCCCCTGTCTAAGCACGTGCACCTTCCCGGCCATTCATTTAGTGACCTGAACGCAATGATACTGGAATCGGGCTTTCGGACGCACCACGACCGCGAGGTTCGTGAGTCCTACCTCATTTATAAGTTCAAAGCCGCTACCTCGGGCATTAATGAAAACACGGGTAAACTCACATGTTTCCCGAGTGTCTAGGGCATTGCCATTATGAGGAAGCCATTTCAAACAACTACAATGGGTTATTTCACACACAAGTTTTTTTTTATCTGTCATTTTATTTCCATTTTTTTCCTTCATGGTTTATATATTTTTTCATTGCAAGATATTTCGGCCGTTTGTTAATAAAGCAGTATTTTCGGTTTTTCGTTGTTTTTTATTTATTTACTAATTCTTTATTTTTTATTTTATTTTATTATTTTTTTATATTTCTTAAAATCTTTTTTGTCATTTATGCAGTGGTGATTGCCATTTTTACAATGTACAGTGGCTTTATAGTTCCGTTACATACAGGTAGTAGAATCCCTCGGGGTTGCAAGTGTTCCGCCTTGCTGTTAATTGATAGGCTACGGGGTCGCCGCGTGACTCGCCGCAGCCGACCACGTGTTCTGTCCAGGAAGACTTCATAGCCATTCCGTGTACAGAATACGCCTTTGTAGCCGCACTCTCTCCCCTTCCTGTACCCTTAAAAGGAGGGTGCTCTGCAAGAGCTTTTTACTCTGATGAAGGCCGGTCCACCGGCCGCAACGTCAGTAAAATTATATTCTTTTTGTTAATCATGTGAATCTCTTATTTTGAATATATTTATTCGGGCTCACGGATATCTTCTTTCTGAACTATATATATATATATATATATATATATATATATATATATATATATATATATATATATATATATATATAGGCACTGGATCTTGACTTGCAATGAAGTGCCGGTGGGACATTTCACTTGTGCGTATAGGGATGGCAAAATCGATGAACGATTAATCAATTAATCGATTAAATGTACATGGTTAATCGATTAATCGTCATCGATTTCGCCCTTTCGATTAATCGAATTAATCGATTAAAGCTCTTCGATTAAGCGATTACGCCCCCCACCCTCCCCAGACCCCCAGCACCGCCCCTTGGCCGGAGCGCATGATTGCGAGGCGCGCCACGCCAAGACGCAGATGTCGAGCGCATATTTCTGCGCAAGTAGAAGGAGCCCGGAGCCGCAGGCGGCCATACCCCATAGGGATAGAAATGAACTCTTGCCGATCTCCGTCGCCTACGCCGTTTTATTTAACCCCCAGATTTTTCTTGCTTCTTGCGTAAGTGCCACATTGTAATATGCGCTGCTTATTTCTTGACCGGTTCAGTTCTTATTGCCGTTGTATTTTACTCCTTAGCGAAACAAAGATTGTTTATCACCAATGAAAGAAAGAAAGATAATCTATTGGAAGGTAGAGAGGCTAGCCTGATCTAGTACGCCCGGCCTTCTCTACTTTGGGGACAACGCAGCAAGGGAAAATAGCGATGAAGCATGATGATGGGAATAAGAATGAATGATCCGTATATGCATAATAAGACATGACTGCTTGTGCAAAGGGGACATGGACGCTAGTAATCATATTTCATTACGCTTGATACCAACTAGCCTAGCTGTCCACCTTAACGCCTATATACCCTTTGATAACTGTAATGCTAGTTTCCCTGCAATGCGGTTAGCCCAACTGATGGCAGCAATTAATTTCTGCAAAGCAGCGTGGTATGACGCGGAAAATGTAGCCTCAGCTCTCTTGACATAAACACTCATAGTAGTCAAACCCCAGCACGTGTAACTGGGACCCCGCCTCCACTTGTAACGTGACAGGGGCCACCATTAGTAGGGCGAATATGCTGTGCAGGGAAACGCGCTCGAGGATTATGAAATAGGTCTAATAGTCGCATAATGGAGAGAAACCGCTTTAGCTATATTTAAGTCTAATAGTCGCTTTTCATAATGCGCAACATTGCGCATTGGTATGCCAAACGTCTCGTATCCAATCCATTTCTATTCAAAAAATGACCTTGTAGCATTTGGTAATCCTGTATGGCCGCCAATTTCGGACGAAATACAGCTTTTAACCGTTGCTTGTACTCCCATGTCAGCCAGCCTAGAGGCCGCCGTCTACTGCTGTGGCACGAACGGAGGACAGTCGCGAAATACTATATGTGTTATAATCTCCGATACGATAGACAGCATTCACAGTTCGAGCTGTAAGCGCGACTGAAAAGGTGCGTGTAGCGCCCAGCTAAGTCGGCGACCAGGTGAAGCCTTTGCAGTATACTGGCACAGCTGCCGTTTATTCTAGCCGGGAGGAAAAACTCATGTCACTATATTTCCCGCAGATGCCCTGCACTGATCGCCGGTTTGAGACCGGTATGCTGCTGTGCAATCTGGCATGAGTGACCACAAGGGAGAGATCACGTCAGTTCATGGTTATAGTATTATGGAGGGCTTCCACAATATGTAACGGACAAACCGAGAATTGTTGCCGTCTCTACAAGAGCGAGCGTCGTTAACTTTCCTTTAGTCCTCCTCTCCTTTTTTTTACCTTTCTCGGAATTTCCTCGCCCTCGGCCACACTGCATGTTTCCGGTGCGACTTTCCAACCAGTGTGGTCGCCGAATGCGCCTCCAATTGCGGTTCGCTCTAGTAGGCAGACTTCGAGGAAATACGACCTGCTGCCGAATTGTCCGTGGATCATGACCACCCACGGAATTTTGGATCGTTGACATCATCAAAAGACGACGAGCTCCCTGTGTTCAGTGGGCGAAAGTGCGAATTTCCACGCAGCCGCTAATGTGCACATGTGATCTCTAGCGCGTCGGATAAATACTTGTGTCGCTATCAAACACAACCAACGCTTCTCAAAAACAATGCATCATTTTTCAAGCACTTATAAAAAATTTCGATTAATCGATTAATCGAATAAAGTATTACACCGAAAGCAATTAATCGATGAATGGCTAAATCGATGAACGATGAACGATTAATCGATTAAAAACATTGATCGACCATCCCTATGTGCGTAGCTGAACCATAAGGATTCTTAGCGTGCGCGTTAACTAAATTAATCCGGAGCTTCGCCCACTCATCATCATTCACTCTGTGGATATGCGTTGTTCTTTTTCCCTCTCTGCTTAAGTTATCCTCATGCCTTTTAAGTCTACTTCAATTAAATTGATCATACTACAACTAAAACGTAAATTCATGGCCCAGTTTTCTGCCCCTTATTGCAGAAAGTCCTTATATTTCCCTATAATTATTTTTGTCCGTGCTCTCTGGTTTTCTGCCACCAGTATTTTAACGGTCTCTTACTTATTTGAATCGCGGCTATGTTCAACTTTCCATCGGTCTTCCTGAAACCCAAGGCTTCATGTAGGGTAGTGCCCGAACGTACACCTGGGTGGATATTTTTGCAATCAATCAGAACATGCTCCGTTCTTCCTGATCTTTCTCAAAGCATGTGCATTTTTCTTCTTCTTTACTGAATTCCGCTTTATAGCTACGCGTTATAAGGCAGCCCGATCTCGCTTCGCAAAAGTACCATCTCCGATCGCCCCTCTGCATGGCACCTCATCACTGCAAACGACATTGGTACATGCGACAGTCTGATGATCTCTAATAGTGAAGCCAGTAAAGCGTAAACTACAGTCACTGCCTTCGTCGCGTGATGTAACATCACTCGCGTCACTGTAATGTAAAAGTGTAGTAATGTCACTCGCGTCACTGAAGTTATAAAACAGGAATAAACAAATCCAGCCATACGTTTGAAGCCGCAGGCACGAAGACTAGACAAATCCATGTCGTACCCATCATCCCCGTGGCATCTTCACGATCGCCGCGCCAGTTTTCCCTCTAGTATTTTAGTAGGAAACTATCCGTTTTTTCCTGCTGCTGTCAAGCGCATTTGGTGAAAAGGTCACCTGCAGCATGACTGTTTGGACGCCTTATCACCGGGCGGCCTTCGGCCAGCGGCATCCATTACCGTCGTGATTCGACATTGCTTGAAAATTTGGTAACTGCAGTCATCATAGTACGTGGGTGCTTGCGCGGTACGCTGCACAACCCATTTGACGCTTGAGAGTAGCGGGCTAAGGTCGGTCAGGCGGCTTTCTATATTTTGCGAATTTTTTTACATTTTGCGTAAAGAAAGTCGGTGACATCTTTCTTACAGCAAACATATTCAATCGGGTTCTGAGGGTGCTCTGCCACTCTAATTTCGGATACAACATTTCGGATATTCGGCCAATAAATAAAGGGTTGTGTGAATAAATAAAATGGATATGTTATCCAAAGGGAAAATAAAAATGGTTTGATTTCTTGAGGGTAGTGCGAATACTACGCCTTGAGTTCAAATCAATTTCGACGAGCCTTTCCTTTACAAAGTCCCATTTTAGGTTACTTGGGACACCTTGTATAAAATATGTGCGTGTTTGACAAAAAAAATCTCCTTAATTACATTGCTCACGCAGTCCTGCAGTGGATATTCGCCACTATGCTTAACGGTAAAATCATCATCAAAACCTGCGAGCAGCTCATCACGCAACCACAGGAGATGCTGAAATAAGAAGACTACTACGGTTTTTCTCTTTTGCTTACGCTAGAGTGCATCGTCTCTACAGCTCTTATTCTGGCGAGCCAAATGAGCCCTGCCGCTATGCACCCGCACCATGGACCCACGTAGGTGCTTTTCTTAGAGGCCGCATATGCATGTTGAGCGTGGTTTCTTTTTATGTAATAATGCGCCGTATTCTCTGCAGGGACATCGTGCACGACTTGCCACAGACGGAATACTCGTGAGTCCTCTTTGCCGTATAGCCTTAATTCGTCTGATAAATGACCTCTTCGCTACGCATTATAGAAAAAGTTGCACGGTTCAAGTATAATTACGCCTACGTCATGAACGAAGAAATCTTACTATATAACAGCTTTTTACAAACTACAACCTGCGTGCAAAAAAAAATTAACAGTGCGTCGGTGACGAATGACATACAGAGCGATGATCGCGACCACATGTAGGTAAGGGCATGTTCGTGCTGGCGGCATGCCGTGTGCTGTTTTCCGTTCACCGGATGTCGTGGCAGGGCGCTTTCGCTCGGCCAGGTGAAGGCTTTCTTCTTTGTGTTCTAAGAGTGGGCCCGAAACCCATTCTTGCGGTGTTCTGTAGAAGCAGCCCTCCGATGTTACCAAAGGGTGGCAGAGGGATTCTTACAGCAACACCCTAGAACGCAGCAGTACGGCCGCTTCCACGCTGCTGGTGATGGGGTCGTTCATAGAAATCGTCACATGGTCTTGTCGGTTCACTTCGAAGCTGTAGCTCAAGGCACTTCTGAACTTACCATGGACACACTCCAGCGGGCATGTTTTCAAGTGACTCAGCTTTGATGGCTTTCTGCTAGAATTATCGCACACGGCGAATTAAATGCGCTTTGTGCCCGTGGCGGTGTTGGCCTTGATGCAAGCACGGCTGAACCAGGCCGCTGTGCGCCGTGACTGATGTTGAACTTCGTGTTTCGTGGAAAGCTTGTCGGCGGGAAGCGTTGAAAGTAGGATCGCACCTTCTGACCGGTACAATTTGCTCAGTACTTTACTCTAACAAGCTTTATACTTCTTCGTCTAGTGGTTACGGCACTCGCCTGCAGACCCGAAGGTCGCGGGATCGAATCGCGGCCGCGGAGGCTGCATTTCGATGGAGGCGAAATGTTGAGGCCCGTGTGCTGTGCGATGTCAGTGCATGTTAAAGAAACCCAGGTGGTCGAAATCTCGGGAGACCTCTAATACGGCGTCTCGCATAATCAAAGCTGATTTTGGGACGTTAAACCCTACAAATCAATCATTCCTTAAATCGGAAATGTACCCTAATAGGCAGGAAAGACAGACTCTGATTTCTTCAGTTGCAAGAATTCACTAAGGACCACTTACACCCGGCCTGACGTTTAGAGCGCATCCGCGGGGTCACTAGAGCTACATTAGCCTACCTTCGTGCCACTGGACTTGACGGACAACTCTAGAGTGACCCCGCTACATCACGTGACCCTGTACATACGCAACTGCTTACCTCACCATCATCATTCAAAACTGTTTTTCTTCCCCTTCGCCAGCGTGGAGCAGCACGCCAGATCAAGTTACGCCTCAGACCGACCTCTCCGTCGTTCTGTAAACAAACCCGTCCCTGATGAGCAACTTCGCCATCGCGAAACTGCTCTTCGAGCATCTCGCGCCGTTGGAGCAATACGCGGCCGTTGCGGCGTAACGGCATGAATGTGGCTATCGTCACCGATCCTTCATTATCCCATTTGCGAGAAATATTGATGTTATCACTTTCTAGTGTAAAATGAAGTTGTAACGTGAATACATAAATGAGCGCTGCCATTTGCGCGCAAGGTCACCCATCATAAATATGAGGCTGCGCATGAACCGTGCAGTTTGCGTTAACAGTAGCAATTACTATTTGCTAGCCGTGTCGTCCCCATCATGTCTGACTGATTTGCTGCAACAGAGGAAAAACTTTTCGTCTAGTATATGTTCTCTTTTATTTGATCTTTTAAGATTTCGGGTGACGTGGCATCTAATGCTGGTCCATGAACAAAGATGAAGCCGATGCGTTTGCTCAGGCCCTGAACACCATACGGAAGCTTGAAAAGACCTCGCCGCTCTGTTAACAGGGTTACAAAGTAGTGCCGATAAGCTGGCTGCTGCTTTTGATGAAATAAAGCAGCTAAAGGCTAGAGTGGCGACATTAGAAAAATCTATAGCATAAAAGGACACAAAGTTGAGCGAGTTGGTCACAGTCCATAATCAAAAGAAGAGGCGTGCAGGACACGGACACAAGGAGAGCAGTGAACAACACGAACGCCGACTAACAACTGATGCACAGCTCAGAGGCGAAAAATAAGGAAGACACACAGCTTATCTGCGCATGCTCGGAATGGTAGCGCCACCTGTCAATCGGTTACACGTGCCGGTCTTCGCGATAGACAACTCCTAAGGCTTTCTATCTCCTCTCTGTTTAAGCTAATCGACGGCTGACTCACACATGCACTTCCACTAATACTGATATGCCAGGCCTCAACCAATAAACGCGTATCTTCGTTCTTATGCAAGAACAATTTCAGCGACTGTCGCATGGGTGTAGTTTATAAGATTCCTTTTAGCTGCGGACGTTTTTATGTAGGGCACACTGCGCATTGTATTAATCAAAGATTAATTGAACACAGAAGGTCGCTATCAGGTGGGACGCCGTCCAATCTATCCTTGCACTGCCAGGTCTGTAGCTGCATGCCCGAGTTAGACAAAACCGAGATCCTGTACAGGCATAAGAACGAAGATACGCGTTTATTGGTTGAGGCCTGGCATATCAGTATTAGTGGAAGTGCATGCGTGAGTCAGCCGTCAATTAGCTTAAACAGAGAGGACATAGAAAGCCTTAGGAGTTGTCTATCGCGAAGACCGGCATGTGTAACCGATTGACAGGTGGCGCTACCATTCCGAGCATGCGCAGATAAGCTGTGTGTCTTCTTTCTTTTTCGTCTCTGAGCTGTGCATCAGTTGTTAGTCGGCGTTCGTGTTGTTCACTGCTCTCCTTGTGTCCGTGTCCTGCACGCCTCTTCTTTTGATCTATAGCATCACCGGGCATTGCGGAAACCAGGACAAATGCGGATGCTGTCCTCGACGTGTGGACCCAAATTGCGGCCATTACATCCAAATGTAACGACACATACAACAAAATTCTGATGACGATGATACATGGGTTTTTGTGGCGCAAGGTCCAGTCATGGCCAAAGAGCGCCAGGCCAATTGTTATGCGTGAAGATGAAGATGGTGATGAAACTCAAGGATGTATGTGCCACTTGGCTGTAATAGGCCTAAAAACATTCGCTGTAAAGTGCGTAAAAGACATACATAATAAAAGTATGGCGATGACTAGGGGTCCTACTAAGAAAATTTTGGGGTACAATGATAAAAAGTAAAAGGCATGTGTAGAGATTAAATACTAATATAAAATGTAGCAGCGCGAACCTGCATGCATGCAGCACTGCTGCCTTATGTAGGCCCTTGCATCCAGAGGCCGCTAGGCCTGTGCTAATTTAAGTAATTGCAGCAGCAGGAGCCTCTCGTGAGAGGCTGTGCTGCGTGCTTGTCTGAGCGATTACATGTAATATTTGTACATCCCGAAGAAAACATAAAACAGCTTTGGTGTCGAACAGAGGCTCTTGGCCAAGGAACAATGCTGGGTGAAGTGGTATGTTGAGGTTGTACGCTAAGGAGAAATGCTCTTTCCTCTGCGCTTCCATTTCACGGCATTCCACTAGGACATGTAGGAAAGTCAATGATGAGCCACATTTAACACAGACTGGCGGGTCCCCTCCGTTTAGCAGATACGAGTGGATACCATATGTGTGGCCTATTCTCAGGCGCGTGAAGATGATGTGAATTCGTCTTTCTCTAGTAGTAGGTGACCAGTTTCTAATTCTTGGTTTGACTAGGTGGAGATTGATGTTTTCATGTCCCACAAGCTCTACCAGCGACTTCTTAAGCTCTTGCGCACAAAGTGTTTTAGGTCTATCGCAGGAACAGCTGTGGATGATGTGTACATGTCTGCAGTTACCGAAGTTGCGATTTTATCCGCGAGCACATTGCCTTCAATGTCCCTATGTCCAGGGACCCAACATATTGTTACATGCTGTCCATCAGCGTACATACTGCACAAATAGAGTAAAGTTTATTCAGGACTGGATTTTTCTGTTTCTGTAGTGACCTTAGAGCAGTGTCAACACTTAAAGAATCTGTATAGATAATCGTCTTCTTTAGCTTCGAATTTCTGATACGTATTACAGCAGAGAGTATCCCATGCGCTTCCGCTGTAAAAATACTCGTCTGATGATGCAGCGCATTAGATTCAGA
>JABSTT010000076.1:0-40001 GCA_013339685.2 Hyalomma asiaticum | reverse complement strand
ATATATATATATATCTAAAAAAAACTCCTCCTGGCTATGACTCTTCCTGGATTTGAAAAGGGCTGGTCTCCAGCCGAAAAATCAGCATAAGTAATAAATAATGTGTTGCGCTCTGTGACCATGTATATATATCTATATATATAGTCTGATCGTATATATATATATGTATATATACGATCATAAGGTCACAGTGACAAGCATAATATTTAGGATTTATTCTGACATTTCGACTGTAGACCAGCCTTTGAAAAAGGCTTGTCTCCAGCCGAACTTTCAGAACAAAGGCTAACTACTTTCTGATCGTATAATTATCCCGATAGCCTGGAAGAAATGATTTCCATATATATATATATATATATATATATATATATATATATATATATATATATATATATGGAAGAGGCTGCGCGCAACGCTCGCAAAAGTGGAGCGGCAGCAGGCAGCGTCTCGAAAAGAGCTGGGCACACGTCTCGAGCTCGGGTCTCGCGCAGTGTTGGCGATACGGCTGCAGCACCACGCATTCCTCTTCACTACAATATATATACCAACCAACATAGTTCTCGTGCCTTGCATGAGCAATTGGCAGAAGCCTGACCTGAAGACAACTTTAGGGAAGTATCCAACGAAATTTGTAAGAAATATATGCGCTGTGTTTTCAGCATCCACTTACTACAAAGGAGCACGACGAGCAGCACGGCTACGAATGACCACTTGAAGGCAGTCATGTTTACGGCAGACGACAGTGCTAATGGCGGAGGATAGATTTAACTTTATATCTAGTCTGCCTTTCTGTTATCGATAAAATGAAAAAGAAAAGTGATAGGTAATGGACCCCCTTATGCAAAAGTCAGTGACTTGTTCGACGGCATTTCGTATTTTTGTTGCCCCACTGTCTCCATCCATCTTACCTATTCATTATTGATTCAGTGCATTCGCTTTTTCCCTCGACCTTTTACAGCCTTTTCTCTTCCCCTCTTCAGGCTGCCAAAGGATGACATGTTAATTTAACATATTTAAATAATGTCAGTGGCGAAAGCCGAGTCTCCCTGTCGGTCATTACCAATGCTTGAATTATGCAAAATCTCTTTATGAAACGAGAACCTTGTGTTAAAGATGGCCGCATTCCATTTCCTAAGCTTCAATATTCTATCTTAGTGTGCCTTCAATCATAAACTAAATCAATTTGAAGGTGCTGTTCACCTAGGCGATTGAACGAGAGATCAAAATGAATGCGATCGTGACATATTCGTTACTGTTGGTTTCTTATGTGCTATCCGTTCTAGCTGCCCTAAACCGGTACGTTTTTTAGAGAAAAGCAATCCCAGTGCGGCAGTGGAATCGTTGAAGGTAATGGCGAGGACATTCCATTATTGCTCGCTGTTCTGCTATGAGATTTCACTGCCGCATTTAGGGCGAATTATACAGGATGTACCGAAAGCTTTTCTTGGCTGTTTTGCGCCGCGAATTATTTGCTCGCGCTGCTTAATGCTGGACGGAAAGGAAAAAGGTGTAGATAAATTCCAAACCCGGCCCAAGTGAGCAATGTTCGGTAATTAAGAGAGGGGAATGGGTTAGGTAAATTAAGAGGAAATGGACGGGGAAGGGCCATGTAATACGAAGACAACATAACCGTTGGTCATTAAGGATAGCAGAGTGGATTCCTAGAGAAGGCAAGCGTGCAAGGGGGCAGCAGAAAGTTAGATGGGCCGACGAAATCAGGAAGTTTGTGGGGATAAATTCGCCACAGTTATCAAATGACAGCTATAATTGGAGATCTAGGGGAGTGGTCTTTGCTCTGAAGTGAGCGTAGGCAGGCTGAGGATGATGTCTGAAAATCCTACCATTAACGCACCTTTTAGTTTAGACTAAGTAATTCTCCTGAAGAAAGCGGAATGCGACAAGTCGCATGTAGTGGCGCAAGAAACATCTCTGTCCCTGGGCTTGACCTTACAACCCTTTCCTCGCCTCTCGCCGTTTAGGTTTCTATCTACTGCTTCAGAAATCGAGCTCAACTTAATAACTGCAGAAAAGAAAACACTGCACCCAAACCTAGCACCGACTTTCTCCAAACGGTAGCAAGTACAGTGTAGGTACGGAATGCCAGCAACTGGAAAGTTCGTCGTGTCTGTACGAGGCGTGTTGCCCGTCTTTCGGGCTTAGTGCCCCGGAGAATTCAATCTCTAAGCCTTGCCAAGTGACCATCCGGAAATCTATACAGCCGCAGGATACGATTTCTTTAGGGCAGCCTTGAGGCATAAATCCGCAACAGCATTGCGAGCACCGTTGGATTTTCAGGGCTAAAGTCGAGGTCTGTGAATCGACGCAGCTGGGCGAAGTGTGGACATTCAGAAACTTTTATACTCTTTGTCTCGTAACATCTGCTTGAAAATCGTGAAGAGCTGTATCCGGTCACAGAATAACGAGCTGAAGATTCAGGACCACTGTAGTGTGTCTATTTATCCTCAAATATATTGGGCTGGAAGGGGCATGTGTTTGCACAAAAGGTCGGGAGTCCGCATAGTGTCCAAGGTTGCACCTGTGCTTAGTAAGATTTATTTAGGCGCCTTTGGCCGGGATCTAACAGTTTCGCAGAGTGGTACCAACGCTAAGCTGTTTTGGTATCTCGTTTATTGTCTTGGGTTGCTATGTTCTAATGCTTCGCAAACGAGTTATGCGGACACTCGCAAGGTAAAGTCACGTTTATGAAAGGGAAAATTAGCGTCAACTCGTTACTAGCATAACGGTACAATGGCATCAATACGGATTTTTCAGGAATCAAAGCTTACTGGCCGGAAAAGTGTCCTGATCCTGAGTTCGAACCAGAGAGGAACGCCTATTCAGTCCAGCACAATTAGAAGGTTACCACGCGAGCGTCGGTGAAGAAGAGCGACAGGTGCCACGGGCCAGAATGCTTTTTCGAGGAGAGGAATGTAACGGCCAGTTTTTGACGCTCGTTTTGCTGTTCCTTAAGCAGCGATCACCCCCTTCCCCAGGCGCGAAAATTAGATGCTGCCCTGTCTATATTAAATCTCAGAGAATAGAAAAAGGAAACAGAGAAAGGGCTTCAGTTTTCTCCTGGTGTCGAGTGTGTAGCACAGAACAGCCAACAAGGGAGAGAAGAATAAAAAATCTTCATTTTCATGGTTCGAAATCTAGCCGCTTTGAATTTGGGATCCACGGCCAGTTTACGCTCATGCGTTAACCTTCAAATCACGCTCGACTATACAGTGGGCATCCTCTCCCAAATGAGGTAACCAGGAATGAAGCGAGTGACAGCGCGAGGGGTAATCCTTCGACAACGCAAACAACATGGCCATGAAGAATTTTTCTTTCGTAAACATTAATCTATCATACGAATATCGGCAGAAACAATTTGCCATATTCATGGCCGTGTGCTCAGAGTTGCCGATGGATTCCCCGTGGCGCTTTCAATCGCTAGTCAAGCGCAGTCATAACATTGTCTGAAGGGGTCCGCAATACACAATGTTTCTTTAGCAAGCTTGACAACACGCATTGCCAGGTTCCACGGTCTAAAACTATAAGGCACAACGATGCATCTGGTTCTTGGATTTTTCATGGGAATAACATAAGATGCAACTTTCATTTTTTTCTTTTGCGGCGGCACACCGCGAAGGAGACCCGCAACACGTTTCTTGAGAGACGGCGGTTTCTTTCAGGTTTTCATCAATCGTGCGCGATACCTTCTTCTCGAACAGTTCGTCCTGTACTAGCGCAAAGGAACCTTGCTTGTTAGCCACAACTTGTCGCATGTGTCGCTCAGTCAAATAGTGCACAAGCTATAGTTTGTTCCATCTTAGTTTGTTCCATCATAGTTTGTTCCATCTTCTTTTGGGATTGATGACAGTCGCCCACTCAGCCGGAGATCGTGCCTTATCGTTACGGGCGTTCTATCAGACACACTAAATCCTAAGGCGAGTAATTCGGAGGGTTTCAACGGGACTTCAATGGAAAACTTATGTAGCTTCCCGTCCCAGGTTGGACTTCGTTGGAAGCAGTTGTATTTCGTCCTGAAATTTGAACATCGAAGGGAACAACGAAGGTAAAGGAAGGCCACAACTGGCGCTACCGGGCGTTTCACCTGTTGGTTCCTAAAAATTGAGTTTGTATAAATTTTTAAAGCACGCATTCGCTTAAGTCTGACCTCCGTTTGGGCTACGATCACTAGCTTAGGAGATGACGAGAAGTACAAATTGGACCGTGCCGTTTTACGAGGCGCACCCCGTTGAAGCTAATGTAGACACCGTGAAACTATGCGAGGCATCCAAGGATAATTTAATGACTGGACAGATTTCGCAATTTAATACGACCGACGGGGATGCCTACCTGATGAAACCGCTGCATTTACCAAAGTGGAAAGATATATAAGAACGAATTATTTCCGGACGTTTAGCATTTATGATGATATGACGACTTAAGCAGTCTAGCGAGAGGAACAGCGCACGAAATCGCGTTAAGCATAGACGCGCAAGATGTCTTGAAAGTAGGGATGGTAAATTCGATGAACGAATAATCGATTTATCGTCATCGATTTCCACCTTTCAGTTAATTGAATTAATCGATTAAAGCTCTACGATTAATCGATTACTCTCCCCCCCCCCCTCCCCCTAACCCCAACACCGCCCCTTGGCCGGAGCGCATGATTGTTAGGCGCGCGACGCCGTGACGAAGATGTCGAGCGCATATTTTTACGCAAGTCGGAGGAGCCCGGAACCGCAGGCGACCAACCCAGTAGAGATAGAAATGAACTCGACCCGATCTCCGTCGCCTACACCCTTTTATTTAACCCCAAGATTTCACTTGCTTCTGGTGTAAGTGCCACAGTGTAATTTGCGCTGCTTATTACTTGACTGGTTCAGTTCTAATTGCCGTTGTATTTTACTCCTTAGCGAATTAAAGGTTATTTGTCACCAATGAAAGAAAGAGAGATAATATTGGAAGGTAGAGAGAGCGGCCTGATCTAGTACGCCCCGGCCTTCTACTGTACTTTGGGAACAACGCAACAGGGGAAAAAGAGTGATGAAGGATGATGATGGGGATAAGAATGAGTGATCCGTATATACATAAGACATGACTGTTGCGCAAAGGGGACATGGACGCTAGTAATCATTTTTCACTAAGCTTGGTACCAACTAGCCCAACTGTCGGCCTTAACGCCTGCAGTTATCACAACTTATGACAGCTATTCACTTCTGCAAAACAGCGTGCTATGATGCGGAAAATGTCCACTCAACTGTCTTGACATAAACACTCATAATAGTCAAACCCCACCACATGTAACTGGGACCTCGTCTCCACTTGAAACGTGACAGGGGGCGACATCAGTTGGGCGAATATACTGCGCACGGGAACGCACTCGAGGATTATGAAAAAGGTCTAATATTCGCATAATGGAAAGAAGCCATTTTAGCTGCATTTAATTATAGTACGGTCGCTTTTCATAATCCGCAACTTTGTGCATTGGTGTATAGAAATTCTAGCATCCAGTTCATTTGTATTGAAAAAATGAGCTAGTAGGATGTGGTAATTCTGTATAGTCGCCTATTTCGGGTGAAATACAGTTTTCATCTATTGCTTGTACTCCCATGTCATCCAGCCTAGAGACCGCCGTCTACTGCTGTGGCACGAATGGAGGACAGTCGCGAAATGCTATGTGTTCTAATCTCTGATGCATTAGACAGCGCTCACAGTTCGAGCTGTACGCGCGACTGAAAAGGTGCGCGTAGCGCCGAGTTAAGTCGGCAACCAGATGAGGCCTGTGCAGTATACTGGCACAGCTGCCGTTTATTGTAGCCTGAAGGAAAAACTCGTGTCACTCTATTTCCCGCAGACGCCTGTACTGATGGCCTGTTTGAGAGCAGCATGTTGCTGTGCACTCTAGCATGAGTGACCTCAAGGAAGAGATGACGTCAATTCGTGGTTATAGTATTATCGAGGGCTTCCACAATACATAACGGACAAACCGAGAAATGTTGCTGTCCGTACAAGAGCAAGCGTGTTTAACTTCCGTTTCCTCCTCGTCTCTCTCTGTCTCTTTTTTTTCACGTTTCTCGTGATTTCATCACCCTCGGCCACAACTCCACGTTTACGGTGCGACTTTCCAACCAGTGTGGTCGCCGAAAGCGCCTCCGATTTCGGTTCGCTCTCGTAGGCAGACTTCGAGGAAATACGACCTGCTGCCGTATCGTCCGTGGATCATAGCCACTTGCGAAATCTTGGATCTTTGATAACATCCAAAGACGACGGGCTCCCTGTGTTGAGTGGGCGAAAGTGTCAATTTTCACGAAGCCGCTAATGCGTACATATGATCTCTAGCGCGCCGGATAAATACTTGTGTCGATATCAAACATATCAAACACAAGCAACGCCTCTCAAACAAGGCATCATTTTTTAAGCACTTATAAAAATCTCGATTAATCGATTAATCCATTAAAACAACCCAGCGAAAGCAATTAATCGATGAAAGGCTAAATCGACGAATGATTAACGATTAATCGATTAAAAAATTTAATCGACCATCCCTACTTGAAAGTCAAGAAATGCTATGGTAAGCCTTAGGGTAAAGGTAAGTTTTCAAAAGCGATGAGAGTCAGGTTACGCTTCCAAGAGCGAAAAGATGTCCTGAGAGGGAAGTTAAATAATAAAGAACATCAGGCGATGTGGCGAGAGGCACTGCACAAAAGTGTTTGTCCTTCACCTTGTCCAGTGTCTTGCACCACAACGAAGATGACTGAAGCTAAGCATGGATAAAATATCCCTAAGGAAAGGCAGACAGCCGTGCTCTTTCTTGAGAATTCACACCACCATTACGGAGCTGGCCGACCCTTACTTACTTTCCGCTTAGAAAATCCAGATAATGTACACTAAACTCTACTAAAAGGACCAGTAAAGGTTTTCGACAGAACGCGTTATATTGATTTAAATTCTATAGTTAATTTGTAAAATCTTGCTGTGAGCAATGGCAGCACGCCCTCTGCACCACCTTGATATATTTTTGCGACTGGATAATAAGGATTCCAGCCCTCGGCAGATTCATGACCTAAGAAAACCATACACGTCAATGATGTCATTCGTGCATGTACTTTCGAATCTTGTAAAATTGCATATATACAAAAACAAATGGCAGCTCAGGCCACGCACTAACTGAGATACATTTTCTAGCCATGAGAAATAGAAAACGCGGTCTACGTAGGGTGCGTTTAATCATGAAAGGAATATGTATTATAGCTACGCAGTATGTAAGGAACGAAGTAGCGCTCTATTGGAGGAAAGAATGTGAACTTTGTAGAGAGGAGCAGGAAGTGCCTGTGTGAATGATCAACCTCTCCTGTAGACTAGTTTTAGGAAAGTGTCACCACTGGACAAAAAAAGGCCGTACACCAGCGACGCATACAAAAACGTGTCTGTAGATGTCACTTCGATAGTGCTTTAAATTCACTGATAACATTGCAACGGACAACTAATCATTGCGGTCGTCGGGATGAAAAAAGTGCCGCCGGTCAATTTGCTGTAAGCACTTTAATAAGTAGAGTAACCCTTATTCACAATGACTTGAGGGATGCTGTAAGTACTAAGCATTGAGGCGCCCATTATTGTACTATAGCCGGCTACAAACTGAGAATAGATATAGACTCCACTGATGGTGGCTCATTCCACTCTTTGTGCACGCATCCGCGCAGCGGAGAACATAGTTTCTAACGAGTGACAAATATTTCAGCGCTTGAATACTCTCTCGCAGGTAACGGTGGGCATCTCAAATGCAATGTTTCAGCCGTGTTATTATGGTATACGTACGTCACATACTGCGTTTGATGTAAGCACTTAGGCTAAGTTATATATTGGCATTTCTTTTTAAAGACTTACCGAAGATATTGGTAACGCCGTTTTGCCAGCTGTATGGCGTTTATGACACTTTCACACCATGAGCATGCCACCCTCGCAGGGGCGTGTGCTTCTGCAGACGTTTGGTGTATGGCGACACCACGGAACCAACCAAACGGGGGGGGGGGGGGGGGGGAAGGTTTCGACCCCCACAAACACGTAGCAGTGCGCGGCTGTAGCGCGTCTGGGATTGGAGGCTTCTGGATGTTGAGGCGATCTCGGGTGCTTAGACGTTTAACCCCCCCCCCCCCCAGGTTAAGGCAAGATATCTCTTTGGCCTTTACTTCACGTAGACGGCCCCTCTGGGCTCTCCCGCTAGAGGGAAACCTGCAGGTATCCTTCCTGTCTTCCTGTTCAAGCGTTTCAAGCTTTTTTGTCAAGTTCGTAAGATGAGTGTCGCAACATATTCGTCGCGCTCATTGTGCCACTTTCTCAATGGTCTTCTTCTGGTCCTCTGTTGTCTGGTGCATACCCAACGGACGGGGTTGGCCGAGACGGTTTTAACTTAAAATAGTACTTTTATATTTATGATTTCGCAAAGCACAAATGATAAAAATTAACTTAAAACTTCCTTGGTTTCAATATGAAATATTATTCTATTGCTACATAGAATTCGCTACGTGTGCACCCCAAAGTGGACCCTCGACACGAAAGAACCGTCATTTCAGTAAACTCCAGGCCTAGTTGGCGAATAATTGGTTCGACAATTTTCTTTCCCTGGATTTTTAAGTGTCGAAAAAGATATGAAAAAGCGGCAAATCGTTTCCTCCTTGTTACAGAAGGGGCACAGTCGGGAAGCAACCAGACCGGACCTGCGCAAATTAAAATTCATGGAGGAGATGCGGCAACTGATTTTCGGATGCTAACCTCCATCACCTTTGTGCTGCATAATCCGCTGCGCCAGGCGAATAAAAGATGGTTGTAGCTCGGATAGGCTATCAATGTTGGCTCTGACAATCCTTTGCGGGCGCAAAGGTGTGAAATCTGGCCGCCGTTGAGTGTGCAGTTGGTAGTAGGCGCATGAAGCGGCGCCCGTGCTGAGGAATCGCCAATTTCGTTTAAAAACAAGTCTTTTTGCCAAGTACCCAAATTAATTGAATATATTTTAGTTGATCAGGAGCTAGAATACCGAACAGCTTTAATGCAGGCCCCAGGCGAAGATAATGAAGTGCGCAGAGGTAAAGGACCATTAAGAATAGCAACCAATTTATTTGTAGGATTTAATTTTTGTAAGGCCATATTTGACGAAAAACATAGGAACGAATTGAGGTAGCCGTAATGAGAAAGACCAGGCGACTTCTGGGCAAAAAATTCTTAACACAGCGCATTCTCTGCTTTACGGTGCATCAGTTGCCATAACCACTTTTGTCGGTAGAGTATTTAGATGATCTTGTAACGACCAGTTCAGGATGCGGTACGGTAACAATTTAGCATAATTTGGAAGTATGTGATCACACATAAGTACCGGACTACATTCCTGCGTTGTCATCGGAAGTATGTCGCGAATTTGTACATGTAATGGTTTAAGTAAAGCCTGAATATAATTCACGGAGTTGGAAATCTCAGCCCGCACACAGAAAAAAAATCTGTCTGGATGAGAGATAAAAATCACCTGATATCAGTTTGAGGAAAATTCATGTAGCCTTTAGAACATCTGCGCCGTTAGAATGTTCGGTCGTCTTATATGTGGTTGCACTTGAGGTTCCAGGTATAATAGAAGGTATGCAGCGTATTTTGGAAGACCTAAACATAACCGTAAAGTCTCTCGCTCTCATAGAACAAGCTTCTGGAATTCGTCTGCTTGTGCACCAGAAAATATCACTGAGCCAAATTTTTAAAATGGACGCACCTACATTTTTTATACCATAAAAAGTGCTTCCTTCCTCATTCCAGATCTACAATTGGTTGGCTTACGCAGTATGCCCATCACGCGCACTCCTTTTGTCACTACATAATCAATAGAAAGCCGCCAATTGAGGTTTCGTTATAAATAACTCCGAAATATTTTATTGACTGTACTGGACGTATGTCGTGAAGCTTATAACTGATGGAAATGTGCGGTATTTCACAGGGAACGCGATGATAGCACATTTAATGGCGTATAAATTCTGCTCCAAGCTTTCCAGACACTCTTCAAGTTCCCTTAAATAGGTCTGCAGTACATAGTAAATGCAGTGAATGTCGCCGTGCATAGCAAAAACGCAATATCAACATAAATATGCGTTTTCACCCCTTGGTGAGCTGGCATAGTGTTCATCAAGATGTTAAATACTGGTGAAAGTACTGAACCCTGCGGCAGACCGCGTGTTTGCTTGTGCTTGCGCTAAGAAAGACCGCTATCGAAATAAAATTTTCGTTTTCTTAAGAATTCCTTAAGACATGCTACAATGTAACCTGGTGACCGGTGGTGCCAAAGTCGTTGTATTAGAATGGCGTCTTCGACGCTGCCTTATGCTTAACACATGTCTGCATAACCAACGCCCCCTACTTCCTGTTGTGCCGGGTAGTGTTAATTCACTTTCCAGAGGGAGATGCGCATTCCAGTTTGAATATACAGTTCGAAATCCAATTTGACAGATATTGAGCAATTGTTTTTCGCTAATGATTTCTGATATATGGGCATGAAGAAGCTACACTACATTTGATGTTAATGCAACTGGTCTTGCGTTGTCGAGAGTGCAGCCCTCCCTTTGCTTCTTAAGTATTCAAATAAAGTTGACTATTTTCCATTCAAATGGGACCCACTAACTCCTAGGATAATAATTGACAAGTGTAAGACGTTCGTGGGTCCAGGAACTCACAGAGACGGGGACGAGGCATACAGAAGGACAAAACAATTATAATAACACGGTGACCCAAATAAGCAAGTACTTGATCGCGTCCTTCAATTCTAAACTGTTCGTGCCGTACAAACAGTTATTTCCCGTCCCAGATCGCCCGCACTACATTCACGTGTACACGCGCACCCCTCACGGCGTTCACTGGTATGATTGCGCGACGTCGGTGCGGGGTAGCTACGATGCCGCCGCGGCCAACGTTTATAGAACTTCTTTCAGTTTGAAAACTCGGCTGTGTTGCGCGGCGCCGCCGCAAGCGGTGGCTAGGCTTCAGCCATTCCAGCAACGTGTGCCGGATGGGATGTGTGTGTGGCTACGGTTACGCGGTGTCCGCGTGTTGTAGTACGTAGACGGAAGAGATTTTGCGTGCTATTGTGTCCTATGTGGCGTGTATGTTTGCCCTTCTGCAATGCCGACTTGTTGTGTGCCTGGATGCACAAGCGGTTATAGGACTTACAATTCCCCGAGACACTTCTCGGCTCCACGTGATCCGGCTCTCCGTGCAGCGTCGGATTGCGCTATTCCCCGTCTCGTCAAAACGCTGACAGACAAATCGCGAGTTTGCGATGTGCATTTTGATGCCAAGGACATTTTGAAAACGTACAGCCACATTGTCGACGGGAAAAAAGTCGATATCGGTCGCGGTAAGTGGAGTCTTGTCAGGGGAGTGTACCTAAAGTTTTTCCTAATCTCCCACCGTATCTTTCGAAGCCACCTACAAAAAAAAGAAAGATTCCAGATCGACGGAAGACGGTCGCAAAACAAATGTCTGAATCGAGTTAAAACCCTGCGAGCCTGAAAACTGTGCGGATAACTCTGGCTTCATTTGGCAAGCGGTGCGCTCGGTCTGAGCGATATTGAAAGTGTTCGTTTGACGTCTACGAGTTGGCGTACCATTGACACATCTGATGAAAATGGCAGTTCTGTGCCCTTTTATGCAATAAAGGCTGAAGAGCGCACACTAGCAATTGAAAAATGCGTCATCGTCGCTGAAAATACGTCAGTGCGTGTTAGCGCGCATGGGCGTGTTGCGAAGGCATTTCAGTCTGACACTATCACCGCGCTTTCACACCTGACGGAACTGCTCCCGCGTGCTGACACACTGAATGCGGGCACAGGCTGTGAAAGAATATGCACATATGCGCAGGGGTGCTACTGTAGAAGCAGCTTCTGTGACGTATTAACCCAGAGTATAACCTGCATACGTTGTTCGAAGCTGAAGATAAGGCTAACCAGGAAGCAGGGTCAGGAACGGCGCAAGCAACGGGAGCGGCAGCAAAAATTGAACATTTTACGAAGACGAGCTGTGAGAGCGGCGGTTCGACGAAGGAAGCTTTTGCACGACGTGAGGGAGCTAAAAGATAAGTTGGCAACAAGAGGTAACTGCTCTGGGGTTGCGGATCCTGTGCTGATATCAGTGGACAAGACCCTGAGCGACAAGAAGACGTCAGCCCTAGTGGAAAAGCAGGCCAGGAATGAGAAACTCAACAGTATTTTGAAGTCAATTGCCCTCGATCAAAGCACTGTTAGTGGAGCAGAGCATGTCTATAATCACCCGGCTGCTGAACAAACCGTACTGTATTATCTTGCAGGTTGTGTGGCAAAGAAGGCACTAAAGTTCTCTGCATGCACGGAGTGCCATGCTACTACCACGAATGTGAAATGTGTGCCACCAGCAGCTGCGTTAACGGAGAAGAGGTCGTTTGTCCCTGGTGCTTTAAAGCACCCTTCCCAACAGTTGGTAAAGTTGCTGGCAGGCATTGAGCCTGTGATACAGAAAGAAACAATGGAAGGAAAGATTTTTGGGAGCCTCTTTTGGGGCATTGTGGACCTCTTGTCTAATCGATCATTTCTGCGACTAGGCTGCGATTTGCATGCCGAGGAATTCACAGTGAAGTTAATTAAGTTTAATTTGATTACGCGAATGCATTTTTACACCAGGCACCTTGCAGAGAGAAGCCAAGCCAGTGAACAGGTCAAGAATGCCAGGAAAAAGGCTCGTTTGCTGTAAATATGGAAAGCTTATTGTGCAATTTCTGTAAATATTGTATGTAAACCGTCAAAAATGTGCAATAAAATGTGTGACTTTTTGTGCTTTTCTTGCTATAACTATCGTCCTGTGTAAAGATACCACTTCTCACATTCATATGTTCACGATAGTCTGAAGTTAGTTCAAATGTGTTTTATTAGAAACACCTGTTAATCCCACTATTTATTCACATTTGATGCTGCGAAGGTACATGTGAATAACTGCAAGCGAAGAAAAAAAATATATGCCATCCGCAAGAGCATACTTTTTCAGTGCCGTAAAGCATGCTATAAAAGAGGGGGGAAAACATGAAGAGGCGTCTTTGGTAAACATTAAACGTGTAAGCGTATAAAGGTGGAATTCTAATGTTGCAAGCACTTTAATAAGCTGTTTAATACAGTTTTAAGGAGGAACATTAAAAATGTGTAAAATAGAGAAGAAACGATCTTTCTTGTTTGTGAAGGATTAAAACTGCATACAAGATATACTTTCGGGCGAGTGGAGGGCCCAATTGTAGATGGTGAGGCTATTTTCGACCATGGGCGCTACCGTTCTGAATGTAGCCTCTCAAGCCCAATTGGCTCCTGTCCGCAACTCGCAGAGATAAGCCAACGAAAAAATTCGGTCCCGATTGGGTTTGATCGCTGTCGAAGTGTGCCGTGACACCTGCATAACTTTATCGTGCGCTTGCGAGGGTGCATTTCTGCAAATCCGCTGTGCCGCGTAGTCGATATGCATAAACAATGTTAAGCGATGTTTCCTAGTGTTCTTCGCGTTTCTTTGGCACTTAAAACAAACTATAAGAAGGCTGTGAGCAGAACGTACTGCCCAACTCCTTGCGCCGCCGCTTCGACGAAATTCTGTCATTACGTATTTTCACATGACCTATCAGAACCTTTGGAGTCTTCCCGGTTAGCTGAAAAAAAAAAGATTGTTTTCACGCCGCTCCAACGAAATTCCGTCATGACGTATTTCCAAAGGACCTGCCAGAACCTTTGGAGTCTTCCCCGTTAGCTGAAAAAAAAAAAGATTGTTTTCAAAGCTGCTCGCTTTATCGTTGAAAAGTGGATTTAGACAATTAGCAACACTTATGCTGTCGCCCTGACCTTGATGAGAGCCGCAGCAACCGCCGAGCTCCCGGTGCCTGCTACAGTTCGCGCAACATAGAACACCATCTAACGCGCTTTCAAACATTCTTGCTAATGTATTAAACCATGACGATTACGTAAAGAGAAAAACTAGTCGTTCTCGTTGTTGCGTTTTCAAGCAATTCAATATTTGCGCGGATGGCAGCTGCATGCGCGACGTTCGCTCGCGCTTCGTCGTCTGCTAGGTAGAGCCTGTTGCTGCAGTAGCGCCACCTGGACCGGAAGTCGGTTATGCGCCGCTTTCAGAGTACGGCGGAGGCGGAGAGTTTGGCAACTGAACAAGGTTCTAAAAACGTTGGCCGCGGCTGTAGCGGCAAATCGCTCTCCGTCGATGGGCCGGGCGGGCGTCGTCCTGGATGTTAACCAAGACCACGTGGACGGCCGCGACCAGCGGACCAAATAGTGGCCGGTTAGCTGCACGGCCTAGCCTGTGGCCACAAGCACAAGCTCCGCTAGTGGCTGCCCGAGCAGTGAGGAGCCGCACGGATAGGTAGCGCGACGGTCGCTCCCCGAGAACAGTCGGGAACCGCAACGGACCGGTAGCCGCGACGGTCGCTCCCCGAGATCGGGACCGCACCCGATAACAGTCGGGAACCACAACGGACCGGTAGGCGCGACGGTCGCTCCCTGAGAAAAGCTAGGTACGTCTTGGCAGCAAGCTTCCTGACCTGTCCTGTCTCGTGCTTCGCGGGCCTCGCCCTTCCGCGAGCGGTACCACCGCAGAAACACACACCTTTTCTTGTTCTCCTCTATGTCCTATGCGTTACTGGGGCCGCCACTCCTCACACAAGCTCTAAAGCGTCATTTGGAGACTCCTCATACAATGTGCTTTGCAAACTATTTTCAGTTCCGTCCGGCCTCCCTCGTCCGAACAACCGTTCTCCCGCGGGTCCCAAGCCTTCGTCACCTTCTCTCGTGCTTTACGGGCCACCTACTCATTGGTCTCTGGTCAGTTTATGGCATTCTACCGGCTACCACCGGCGCATACTTTGACGCTCGCGCCTCTTTCGTACGGCTGCGGTCGTTCGCTGTAGTTCCGACCACCGCACGGTCGCACTGTGTTTCCAGAAATGCTGAATCATCACAGTTATCTTGCGCGACATGTATGCTGAGGTGTGACATGCCACGTGCAGCCGTCGCAATTTGAACCTACACCGTGCGGGCACATACAACACGCAATTATAGCTGCTCTCAACAGCAGTTGTACGCGTAGGTGCACGAAGCATCGCTAGCGCCGCGAAACCGCAGATTACCGCTATTACCTGGTGTCGGGCAGATTATCACACGCAAAGCAGTGCTGGCAGTGCTTTTCGGGCCTGCGCGTACAACTGCCGGTGTTGCAGGTTGTCGCCATTGCAAGCGCTGAGATTTGGTGTGTTCGACGCCCACAATTTATGGCAATAATTTTGACGTACGACGAAAGGACACGCACGAAGGAATATTTTTCTGGTAAGCACAATTTTCGGAAATTGTCGTTTTACTTCTCTTTAAGTTCCGCCACACTATACAGTCTTCCACATCATTTTTTATTGCGATCTCCACAAAGAGAGCATGTGCGTCTCTTCTATCACGAAAATGACTTAAGTAAATGAGCAGGCATGTTCCTTTCCTCCACACCAAGCGAAGCTAAACCGAAAGATTGCTCCACCAATCCGAACACATTGCACGGCCTCTTTTAAATGTCAATTTGTACACTCATTGAAGAAAACCGCATCCATACTTGTCATTCTGTCAACATTCTGTGCCTAATATTGATCGATTTATGCAACATTATCATGAGTTAATGCGGTGTCACCTGACAGTCCGTAATGTTCCGGACATTGAGGCTCTAACTGTAAAACGTGCAGTTGCAGCGGAGAAGCTATGTGACGGCTCGCGAAGCTCGAGGTCATGCGTTCGAATCCCACGGCAGCCCCATTTGTACGGGCGCGAAATCCAACAAATATCTTAATCACTCTATCATACTTGATCACTCTATCATAGGAATCAATATAACACGAAGGTGAAACTAGTCTTTGCGAAGCTCTGGAATGCATAGCTCCAGTCTAGCGAATCCAGGGGCGGGAGATGGATTGGGTGCGCTGGATGTATGAGCACTTTGCACGTGTACATCAACGGTTGTACAGAAGCGAAAGTTCTGCAGAGATTGACATTTAAATCTCCGTAGACGCTGCATTCCACGCACCCGAGCGTTGCGCAAACCTGCCACAAACCTGGAGCGCTCGCAAATGGTTGAACTTTGAAAAATCGAAACCGCACGGTTTGTGAGTGCATCGTTTCGTGAACAGAGTCCGCTGCGCGGGAAGGCGCATCATTTGCTTGTCGGCGGCCTCTTTTGCCTTCATGGAGCAAAGCGCGTTGCAATACACGAAAAAGTTTGCTGCGCCTGTGGCTGTGCTTTGCGCACGCAACGCCCCGGCAGGGTGCCGCCACGCCGCTAGTGTCCCCTACGGTGGACCCGTTGAGACAGCGCACTTAAGCTTAACAGTCTCCCTCGCCCCATCGTTCCTAGATGGAGGTACCACCACTGCGAATCAAGGGTTCAGTGGAAGGAAGGCCATGTTAATTCAATCGCATTTTTGCTTGCCAAATATCTCTCCTCAAACTGGACATCGGTCGCAAAATTTACACTGCTGTTGTGAGGATATGAGGCCCCTTTGCTTAAAGCATCGCATATGTATGGTGGTGTAATCGCTACAGCTTCCAGCTTCTGTCGTCATCCCGGTTGGTACTGTGTTCGGATCCTCGCGGGTGGTACTTATTTCTTCTCAAAGATGCGTTGATTTTTTCAGGCGCCCTGTACCGTTACGCAAGTACGTCGAGTGATTTCTTGGTGGATCCGGCATAAGCACTTTCTTTCTGAATGATTGAAATAAACGTAATTTGCGTGAGTGTGCTCTGAGCAGACAAGCTCAGAGTCACCATGGCAGCAGGGTCCCTCATATTATGACCCCTCTGGCCGCAATCGTGTCCGAGGCTCTGGTGACGAGCCACCTATCGTCGTCCAAGCGCCGGGTAGTGATTCTGGCTTTCCACGTCTGGACCAGGGTGTTGGCGCCTGCGGGCGCGGTGGGTTTCCAGCATGGTCTGCCTGGCGCCGCGGTTACTCGAGCAGTATGTATGCTAGTGCCTCTAGCACATCGCAGGTCGGGCAGTTGTAGGCTTAACGCAGTGGGTAGAGGCGATGTAACAGGATGCTGTGGGTGTACGTATTACTCTGAAGACTTTGAGCCCGGTAGTTCCCTCTTTTATCAACTTCGGGTGAGTTGGCGGGTACACTCATCGTCCCAGGCAGTAGTGCTGGAGAATACTGTTATATGTTATCACTGCGCCCTCTGGCTCTGACGTCGAGCTACCGCGGCTGTTGTTAAGCTGCAAGGGAGGCCTGGTTCAGGCGACACCGGGCTGCGGTATGACCCTGTTATTTTCCTTTGAGCTCCTCATGCCCCGGAACCCACATTACGTAGGTGTAAGGGAGCGGAGTACGTCAGTCGTTTAGAAGTTTGACTGCTTCGACCGAGATTCCGATTCTCGCGTAGCTGCGTGCAGCGGCTTCCGATTCTGTAAACACTACGATGTCGTTTGTATGTAAAGAAGTTTATTGCCGAAGTAGCAACGCGACCATCTGAGGCGAGCGTCGGAAACAGAGCGCGAGCCCCTTTTCATCGGTGATACGGTTATGACAGTGCGTCCATAAGGCGCGCCACACTTCGCTACAAACGCCCCCTGGAGAACACGGAGCCATCCTGGCGACTCGTTTTGTGGTTAGGATTAGAGGGTCCTAGTATGGCTTCAACCTATGGACGTGCACAGTCTCCCGCCCAGGACGCCTTAAGTCAGTAGACGGCATGACCGGCGTGACAGCGTTGTTGACAGGCGTAGCCTGTTGAACAACGCGATAAGGTCCTTGACATTTGGCGAGGGGTTTCGAGGAGAGACCAGGCGTGCTTGAAGGTATCCACAATCAAGCTAACGAGTCCGGCTGGTAGGCACAAGCAAGCAATACGGTCATCATCGCGACGGAATTCTTGGAAGTTTTCGTCTTGCGCCATCAACGAACGGGCCAGCTCACAGCATTCCTAGGCGTACATGGAGGCTTCGCACAGAGGCGTGCCCTCGATGGGTCAGGCCGGTAGGGGAGAAGCGTATCGAGCGTGCAGGTAGGCAAACGTCGATACACGTTGAATAAAATGCCGTTGTGTCTTGTGAGGTGGTATTGTAAGCATACGTTACATAAGCCAGAACGAGGTCCCATTTGGTGTAGTCCGATGCAATTTATGCATGGATAGCATGTCGCCAAATGTGCGATTGCACCATTCAGTTGTGCCTTTCGTCTACGGATGATAAGCTCTATTGTGTGATTGACGGTACGACAAGCTGTAAGATGAGCGTTGGGAACTTCTGAAAGAAATGCGCGCCCTCTCTTACTCAGAAGTACCCGTGGTGCACCATGTCGAAGGATGAAGTTATTGAGAAGAAAGGCCGCAACGTCGCGGGCAGTCGCTGTTTCTAGCGCGGCCCTTTCTGCATAGCACATGAGGTCGTCGACAGCGACGATAATGCAGCGATTGCCAGCTAGTGTGTAGGGAAGAGGACCGTAGATATATATGCCGACGGGGTCGAATGGTCGAGACGGACAAGAAATTGGCTGCAATGGACTAGAAGGACGAAGAGCACGGAGCTCGCGGCGTTGGCTCCCTGTGCACGAGCGGATGTACTTTCGCACAAAATTATACATGCCGCCCCAACAAAAGCGCGTGCGGAGCATGGCGTAAGCTTTGAATAGGCCAGCTTGAGGAGATTGCGGATCGGAATGGAGCGCAGAGCTGACCTGTGTGCACAGTTGACGGGAGACGACTAACAACCATCTTTGGCCGTTGGAATCGTATTTGCTACGGCAGAGAACTCCATCCCGCAACTCAAAGTGAGAAGCTCGGAGGCGTACAGCGCGTGAAGGGCTAGTTGATGAAGTGTCAGAAACGTAATCTATAAGCGCCGCAATTCACGGATTTTGGCGTTGCTCCTGAGCCATATCGACGAACACTTACGACGCAAACGGCGACGACGCCGACTTGATGGCAGAAATGAAAGCCCTGTCACGCGGTGTATGCGGCCGAGAGAGGGCATCCGCATCTTTGTGTTTACGGCCAGACCGATAAATAACGTGTGTGTCGAAGTCCTGTAACCGAAGGGCCCATCATGCAAGGTGGCCAGACGGGTCTTTTAAAGTCGATAATCAACAGAGAACGTGGTGAACTGAAACGGCGTCGAAGGGGCGACCGTAGAGGTAGGGTCTCAGTTTTGCAAGGGCCCAGAGGTAGCGAAGCACTCCTTTTCAGTGACGGAGTAGTTAGCTTCCGCTTTCGTTAGCGTTCGACTTGCGTAAGCGACGACACATTCGTCATGACCACTTTTTTTCTGGCCAACAGTGCACCAAGACCTGCGCCACTGGCATCGGTGTGTACTTCTGTGGGGGCTGATCGATCGTAATGGGGCAGTACGGGGGGCGTAGTGAGCAAACGGCGCATTGTTGTAATGGCTTTGTTGCAAGCAGAGGACCAAGCAGAAAGGAGTGCATCGCCCCAGTGTGACCGAGTCACGGAAGCAATGATTGTTGCGAAATTGCGGATGAAACGACGAAAGTAAGAATAAAGCCGGATAAAGCTTCGGAGTTCCTTCGGTTATGGGGGTTGCGGGAACTCGGTCACGGCCGCGAAGTTTGGAAGCGTCGGGTAGAATGGCTTCTTTTGGTGCCATGTTCCAAGAATTGTCGCCTTGGAGCCAACCAGCTCACATTTCTTCGAGCTGCAGGCCTGTGTCAGTGATGCACAGCAGGACTTGTTCGAGACGGCAGAGGTGAAAGGTTAAATATAGAGCAAATACGACGACGCCATCGAGGTAACATGAACATGTCTTCCATTTTAGCCCACGAAGGATATTGTCCATCATTCGTTCGAAAGTAGCAGGCGCATTGGAAAGCCCGAACGGCATAATGTTAAACCCATATAAGCGGTCTGGCGTGACGAAAGCCGTCTTCGGGTGATGCGCTGGAGTCATTGGTACTTTCGGGTTGCCTCAACGTAAATCGAGCGGGTAAAATACCAGGCGCCTTGCACATAACCGAGAGCGTCATCGATACGTGGTAAAGGGTAGACGTCTTTACCAGAAATCTTATTCAGATGTCGGTAGTCGACGCACAATCTGATTGAGCCGTCTTTTTTCTTTACTAGGACTACAGCTGACGCCCAGGGACTGTTGGAATGTTTCACCACGGCATGCTTAAGCATTTCGCTAACTTGGTCTTCAATAACACCACGCTCCGCAGGGGGCACATGATAGGGCAGCTGGCCCAATGGCGCGCGGGCGCCGGTGTCGATGTCGTGATGCACAGTCGTCGTTCGACCTCGTGGCTTCTGTTGACAGTTGAATTTTTGTAACAGGCTGAGAAGCTCTGAGGGGTAGGTAGCGCTCAGGAGGACATCTAGCGATCGATCCGAGACGTTTGGTGCAGGCTGGGAGCGAAATGAACTATAAACCATTGTGTTCACATTTGTACAGCGCCTGTCGAATGGTGCGTCGAAGATGATCACAGACTCGGCATACTGAAGACATCCAAGGCACTCGCCACGACGTAACGTGAGGGGCACGGCCTCAGCGTTGAAAACCAGAAGTTGAGTGCAGCCACCACTGACAGTGACGACAGCGAAGGGAAGGGAACATCGTCGGTGAACAAAAATTGGCGATGGTACAAAGAGGGCTGTAATATCCGCGACGCAATTAGTGCAGACTGTCGCAATCACCGAAGACTACGGCGGGATCGCTGTATCCTCGGTTATGGCACCCTTGTCATCGAGATCGTCGAGCGCATGTAAACGGATATCGGAAAGCAGGGACAATTGAACCTCGGTGTGAGTACAGTCGATGACGGCCTGATGATCGGAAATGAAGTGCCACTCCAAAATTATGTCGTATCAGCCAGATGAGAGGACGACGAACTCGACTGCTGCAGATATCCTTGAATCACAGATGCGGGTGGTACATGCAGCAACAGGGGCAATGCACTGCGAACTTGCTCTCCGTAGTGATAATGCAGACAAGAGCGTCGTTACCTTTTGAAGCCTGTGCCAAACACTTTCTGCAATCACTGAAACGACGGCGGCTGTGTCAGCTAATGCAAGTGTAGCGGCTCTTTCCACAGATACATCGATAAGATTTGTCGGGGACAGTGGCGTAGGCAGGCATGGCCTGACCGGGCTGAGCCCCCCCCCCCCCAAAGTTTTTCAGCCCGTGCCCCACTGCCTATCTATGCTGGCCCATCACATATACCAACAAAGGCGTCCATCCTGGGAAGATGCGGCTACGGGCATTCCCGTCTCTGTGGTGGGCTTAAAAACGAAGTACGCGGCTCTTTCAACTCAAAAAGGAACTTGAAAGTTGACTTGTCACTCTATGGCGGGGAAATTCGTGGTTTGTGTGCAGGAAACGGTGGTGGCAAACAAGGGGCTCCTGTGATTTATTGGCAAGGTGTGCTGCGATAAGAGCCCGAAAGGGGAGCTTGCAGTCTTTGCAGCACAGCGCCGCGGCAGGCAGGCGCTTCTGCAGTGTGCTGACAATTAGCTATCTGCGGTGATGGAAGAATCTGGCGAGTCTGCGTACCCGGAAGTGTGCTTGGTTTTGCTGCGGGTGAAACGTTCACGGGCTAAGGTCATCGAGCTGGCGAACCAAGCATAAAGTACGCCGCTGTTCCCTGTGCAACACCTTCCCCTGTGTCGCCCCACCATTATTCCTTCTTATTGCTGTTTCTGTGGGGTGCTGACGCTTTTCGTGCGCTGTATGCGCTCGTGTGGGGAATATGGCGTACAGGGCATGCGTTTTTTTCTTTCTTTTTGAGCAGTGCCCCTACATGGGTGGCCCAATACAGCTTCGCTTTCGTCATTTTTCTTGACAACTTACATATGGTTGCAATTTACGCGAACGGCGTGTCCCCTTCCGTGCACGATGTCGCAGAGAGAGGAAATTTCAACCAACCTTCCGACTGGATAGCACTGCTTTGCAGTGTTGTCCACAAGCGATTTACACAATAACGATTCGACAATTAACAACAGTTCTTCCTATCATGCCCACCAGACCACCCCGCTGGAAACTTCATTTGGCAGACTGGGGTCTCTTCACTGAACTAAGCTGGATAAAGAGAGGATAGGTTCTCTGAGCATTGAGGAAATGAATATAAAAAATTACAACTTGCATAATTGAGGCCGCAGAGAAAGCTATTCCTCAGTCTTCCGGAATTTTGAAAAAGAGATTGAAGCCCTGGTGAACGCGCGAATGCACAGAAGCCAAAAAAAAATAAAAAAAGCGTGGGGAACCTTCCGGAGGTACTGGACATATGAGAACCTCGTAGCTGTTAAACAAGCAAAATTGAAAGCTAGATACATTCGCAGACAAGCCGAGAAAACCTCCTGGCAAAACTGCGTTTCCTCAATAAACAGTTCTGTCATATACAAAAGAATGTGGGATCAGGTGCGGAAGTTTAATGGCAATTACGCCGCCTATACAATCCCTTTACTTTAAGCCATGGGCACCCAGGCAACACTGCAGGAACAGGCAGACCTTTTAGGTCTTCACTTCTATAACATGTCTAGCTAGTCAAACTATTCAGAAATGTTCCTAAGGCACAAACAACTCGTAGAAAAACAAAAGCTCCCCACAGGTGGTTTTGCAGATTTCTCGTACAACGTGCCCTTCACCATCCACGAACTGCACACCGTACTTTCTGCAGGTAGGAAAACAGCACCTGGCCCTCACAAAATACACTGTGCAATACTCGCCCACCTTCCGCCCAAAGCTGTTGAGGACCTCCTGGATTTCTTCAACGCTATCTGGCAAACTGCCGGAATGCCCACAGAGTGTAAGAAAGTCATCATAATTTTGTTCCTGAAAACGGGTAAAGATCCTACGTTAGCAAACAGCTATAGGCCCATTACACTTAAAAGTTGTTTCGCAAAAACCTACGAGAGTGTCATTAACATCAAACTAACATACGTCCTTGAAGCAGACAACTTAGTAGACATCCACCAGAGCGATTACAAAAGAGGTTGTTCAAAGACCGACCACGTAGTGCGGCTTGAAAACACAATATCAGAAGCTTTTCTACAGAAACAATATTGTCTAGCCGTCTTTTTTATCTCGAAAATGCCTATGACACTACCTGGAGGTATGGCATTTTACGAGACCTGGCGGACCTAGGTATTCGCGGGAGACTGCTGAACTGTATATCCGACTTTTTGTCCAATCGAACCTTCCATCGAACCTTCCAGTTACGCCTTGGCGTGACACTTTCTCGTATATTTACACAGGAAAACGGTGTACCTCAGCGCTGTACTCTAAGCACTACACTTTTTGTTGTGAAAATGAACTCTATCTATAAAGTCATACCATCCACACTAATGCTCTCTGTATTCGTTGACGATCTCCACATTGCCTGTCGTGCCTCGAACCTGTCCACCTGCGAAAGGCAACTCCCAATGACAATCAACAACCTGACGCGATGGGCTGAACAAAATGGCTTCCGCTTCTCAACAGAAAAAAACCGTTGTTGTTTTGGTCACACAACGAAGAGGACTGTACCCTGACCCAGTTCACAAATTAAACACCATCCCAGTACCGATGAAACAAGAATACAAATTTTCAGGAATTACATTCGACCGAAAACTGAACTTTCTGGCACATATAAACGCGCCAAAAATGAAGGCGAACAGAGCACTCAACCTTCTCACAAACACTGGTGCTCTGATTGGTTTCGTCTCCTGCGTATATACCGGTCTATTGGGCTCAGCATTTTCGATTACGGTTTTGTAGTCTACGGATCATCGCGGGACTCTTACATTCGCCGTCTTGACCCTGTACGCAACCTCGGTCTGCGGCTGGCAAATAGCGCCCATAGGATATCACCTGTACAAAGCCTACATGTAGACTGCAACGAGCCTCCTCTGTACCAATGCAGACCGTTCTAACACTATCATATTTTTTTAAAAAATAAGGTCATCACCTCAACACATCTGCTACAACATTGCCACGCAACGCGCGCCTACATTACATAAACAAACCGAACTTAATCAAGCCACTTTTGTTAGGCTTCGAGGAACACTGCCGTACATATGCCATCCCTGGAGAAGTACTTGATGTCGCCATAAAGCCACCAAGACTACCGCGATGGTTTGACCTAACGCAGCTGTGCGATGTCTCATTGAGCCGGTTAGACAAAAAAAAACACATAATTCAGGAATTCCGTCTGTTCACTATAAATATAGGGATTACGAAGCATTTTATACAGATGGCTCGAAAACAGGGAAACATGTGGGTGTTCGAATTGTGTGCGGGGAAAGCACCGTCAGTGTATGACTACCTCTTAGTATTTCTATTTTTACAGCAGAAATTCACGCATTATATGAAGCAGTTAGGAAAATCACCACTGGCAAACATAAAAAAGCAGTCATATTCACTGACTCATTAAGTGCATTAAAAGCTCTAGAGGTAAAATCAGAGGGTGAGCGATTAGTTGGCGACATTTTAAACATGGTGTTCTTAAATAGGGAGGTAGCTGCTCTCCGGTTCTGCTGGGTCCCAAGTCACGTTGGCATACCCGGCAATGCGAAAGCAGATAAATACGCCTCTTGGGCAGCTCACAAAACACCTACAAAAATAAAAATTCCCCTGAAAGATATTCAAAGAACAGTTTGTCTAGCACTAATAGAAAAATGGCAATAAGAGTGGGACGCGTGCGCAAATAATAAGCTTGACGTTCTAAAGCCCAGGCTTGGCGAATGGAAGAGCTGCGGTCACCAAGAAAGGTTCATCGAAGTTACAATATGACGACCCCGCATTGGGCACACACACATGACACACAACTTTTTACTCGCAAATGAGGAACAACAAATGTGTAGTAAATGCCAAGAATCATTAACACTGTTACGCACTTTAATCGCATGCCCCGATGTGGAAACGCTAGAGACAGAAATGCTTGAGCGAACTAAGCACATTCCCTTACACCCTGCTCTACTTCTCGGAGATGAACCATTGGTGCCTTTCCCTATTGTTCTGAACTTTTTAAGAAAGCGTAGCAGCGTAAATAAGCTTTAAACGACATCCTTCCACTGTTATCACCTAACACCTCGCGCCTGGTGCAGCATAGCCTGAGTTGCGTTGAGGCATGCTGCACAAAAACCGAAACAAACAACTAAACGATGAAGATGGGAGGACCTCGCTGATGCATCGAGCCAGCGCAAATGAATATTGGCGATACCGGAGGTTGTGTTTGGATGGAGTTATCATGTATGATGGGCGGCAGCCCCTGAGTAGGTAGTTCCAGGTTTCGTGAAAGACCCAGCACAAGCTCCACCAAATATGCAAGGCAGTTTATCGCCGAGGCGCCAGCCTCTCTTCGTTGGGGATACGGTGATGATAGTGCGTTCATAAAGCGCGCCACTCTTCTTCGCTACACTACATGTAATTGCGAGGACATCCGTATTCCGCCCATTCCTGCTGCATTGGACATTACGCGCATCGTCCGCCGAGAGATTGAAGCTGCCTCCCCTCTTCCCCTTCAGGTGCGCACCACTGATGATTCCCAAGAAACAATTTCGCTCATCCAGACGGTTGTGCGTCAGGAATTAGCGAACGTGGGATTACAGACAGTTTACCCAGTCAACAGACCCGACTACCGTCCACCAACAGCACCTGAGCTGCCCCGGAGCCCATACGTTCGACCTCGCTACCGAACCTCTCCAGAATGGCGCACATTCGATGACAAACCCATCTGCTTCTATTGTGGAGGCGCTGGACATATTTCCCGCCGCTGTCACAATGTTTGGACCTCGCAACCTTGACCGAACTATCGAAGCACCCGACGATCCCCGATACCTGCTACATAATGACAACATCGCTCCACCATCACGTCCAGCACGATCATACCGCTCCACTTCACCATCGCAACAGCCTCGCTCACCCCTGCGCCGTCGCTCTCCTCCCGCCTACTCCCGCTGCTCCCTGCAAAACTCACGGACGCAGCTCCGACAGGTGAGCCTGCTACAACATTGCCACGCAACGCGCGCCTACATTACATAAACAAACCGAACTTAATCAAGCCACTTTTGTTAGGCTTCGAGGAACACTGCCGTACATATGCCATCCTGGAGAAGTACTTGATGTCGCCATAAAGCCACCAAGACTACCGCGATGGTTTGACCTAACGCAGCTGTGCGATGTCTCATTGAGCCGGTTAGACAAAAAAAAACACATAATTCAGGAATTCCGTCTGTTCACTATAAATATAGGGATTACGAAGCATTTTATACAGATGGCTCGAAAACAGGGAAACATGTGGGTGTTCGAATTGTGTGCGGGGAAAGCACCGTCAGTGTATGACTACCTCTTAGTATTTCTACTTTTACAGCAGAAATTCACGCATTATATGAAGCAGTTAGGAAAATCACCACTGGCAAACATAAAAAAGCAGTCATATTCACTGACTCATTAAGTGCATTAAAAGCTCTAGAGGTAAAATCAGAGGGTGAGCGATTAGTTGGCGACATTTTAAACATGGTGTTCTTAAATAGGGAGGTAGCTGCTCTCCGGTTCTGCTGGGTCCCAAGTCACGTTGGCATACCCGGCAATGCGAAAGCAGATAAATACGCCTCTTGGGCAGCTCACAAAACACCTACAAAAATAAAAATTCCCCTGAAAGATATTCAAAGAACAGTTTGTCTAGCACTAATAGAAAAATGGCAATAAGAGTGGGACGCGTGCGCAAATAATAAGCTTGACGTTCTAAAGCCCAGGCTTGGCGAATGGAAGAGCTGCGGTCACCAAGAAAGGTTCATCGAAGTTACAATATGCCGACCCCGCATTGGGCACACACACATGACACACAACTTTTTACTCGCAAATGAGGAACAACCAATATGTAGTAAATGCCAAGAATCATTAACACTGTTACACACTTTATTCGCATGCCCCGATGTGGAAACGCTGAGACAGAAATGCTTGAGCGAACTAAGCACATTCCCTTATACCCTGCTCTACTTCTCGGAGATGAACCATTGGTGCCTTTCCCTATTGTTCTGAACATTTTAAAAGAGTGTAGCATCGTAAATAACCTTTAAACGACATCCTTCCACTGTTATCACCTAACACCTCGCGCCTGGTGCAGCATAGCCTCAGTTGCGTTGAGGCATGCTGCACAAAAACCAAAACAAACAACCAAACAATGAAGATGGGAGGACCTCGCTGACGCATCCAGCCAGCGCAAATGAATATTGGCGATACCGGAGGTTGTGTTTGGATGGAGTTATCAGGTATGATGGGCGGCAGCCCCCGAGTAGGTAGTTCCAGGTTTCGTGAAAGACCCAGCACAAGCTCCACCAAATATGCAAGGCAGTTTATTGCCGAGGCGCCAGCCTCTCTTCGTTGGGGATACGGTGATGATAGTGCGTTCATAAGGCGCGCCACTCTTCTTCGCTACAGTACATGTAATTGCGAGGACATCCGTATTTCACCCATTCCTGCTGCATTGCACATTACGCGCATCGTCCGCCGAGAGATTGAAGCTGCCTCCCCTCTTCCCCTTCAGGTGCGCACAACTGATGATTCCCAAGCAACAATTTCGCTCATCCAGACGGTTGTGCGTCAGGAATTAGCGAACGTGGGATTACAGAGAGTTTGCCCAGTCAACAGACCCGACTACCGTCCACCAACAGCACCTGAGCTGCCCCGGAGCCCATACGACCGCCCTCGCTACCAGAACTCTCCAGAATGGCGCACATTCGATGACAAACCCATCTGCTTCTGTTGTGGAGGCGCTGGACATATTTCCCGCTGCTGTCACAATGTTTGGACCTAGCAACCTTGGCCGAACTATCGAATCACCCGACAATCCCCGATACCTGCTACATAATGACAACATCGCTCCACCATCACGTCCAGCACGACCATACCGCTCCACTTCGCCATAGCAACAGCCTCGCTCACCCCTGCGCCGTCACTCTCCTCCCGCCTACTCCCGCCGCTCCCCGCAAAACTCATGGGCGCAGCTCCGACAGGTGAGCCTGCCATGACGACCCCACCCGGGATTCCTCTGCCCGCCCTTCCTGGACATAACAACCTCATTAATGTAGACGTAGACGGTGTACTTGTAACTGCACTCATCGGTACCAGCGCCCACATATCCGTTATGAACTAGAACCTCCGCGCTCGACTGAAAAAAGTTCTTACTACTGCTCCGATCTCTGTCGTCCGCGTAGCCGATGGTGCGACCCCGGCTGTTTCAGGGTTATGTACCGCCCGTGTCCCTGTTGTTGGATGCCACAGTTCTGTTTTGTTTTGCGTCTTCAACCACCGCTCACATGAAGTCATCTTAGGAGTTGATTTCTTATCGCCACATTCTGCTGTTGTCGACTGCTCTGAGGGTATTGTTCAACTCACTTTACCTCATGCCGTGGAACCTCCAGATCCTGCACCGAGTCGGCTGTGTTCCGCTGATCACGTTCGCTTACCACGTCTAGCTGGGACTTACATCGACGCCTCTGCAGACCCTCCCTTGGAGGACGGAGATTACATCGCGTCGCCTAACGCTACCGTGTTATGTTCAAAAATTGTCATGTTCCCGTACTCGGCCATCAGTATCAGCGACAATGCCCCACGCCAACCTATTGTGTACTTTGGGCTATGCCCTCAAGTGCTACCCCAGGGTATCTCTCTTGCAACCTCAGCCCCAGCCCGCGACTGTCATGTTTCCGCCTGAGGTGATCCTTCGTCGTCTCCTTCCGGTATTGATGCCAACTCCGCCACTTTGGACAACATAACGAAAATGATCGTCTCTGACCTTCCGCCCGATGACGTCGACGCCCTGCGTCGCCTGCTCTTGTCCTACCAGGATATTTTTGATCTGAATGACCGTCCACAGGGTCAAACAGCAGTCGTGAAGCATCGGATTTACACTGGATACATCGATCTCCCTATCGTGTCCTCGCTACTGAACGCCAAGTGATACAGAAGGAAGTCTACAAAATGCTTGCCCGTGACATTATCGAACGTTTCTAGAGCCCTTGGGCTTCTCCTGTCGTACTTGTCAGCAGGAACAACAGCTGGTGCTTTTGCAATGACTACGAGAATCTTGAGCAAGTAATGAAAAAGGATGTATACCCTTTACTTCAGATCGATGATGGCCTTGACTGTCTCAGTGGCGCCAAGTATCTTTCCTCGGTATACCTTCCTTCTGGCTATTGGCAGATTTGGGTAGACGACATGGATCGCGAGAAGACTGCGTTTATTAGGCCTGATGGACTCTATGAACTTACAGTGATGCCATTCGGGCTATGCAACGCTCCCGCTACATTCGAGCGAATTATGGACGCCCTTGCCGCCAGTGCTCGGTTTGCGGCGAGTGCGATCGCCGCTTCCTCAGCAGCCTCGTGCTCCGGGGCTTGACGGTGGCGGGCGCCAGCTCTTTGCCTGTTGAGTCGGTTACACTCGTATGCTTTCTTGTGCGTGTATTTCGCGCGTCGACATATCGGGCATCTGGACTGTGCGTGTTTTCTTTGGATGCTGTCGACCTCTAGCGAGCATGGGTTTGTGATGATGCTCGGGATGTATGTTATGTAGTAGTTTGTCGATGCTCAACGTTCCTCGTGAATACGGCGGCATGTTGACCTTGTCAATGGCGTCGCAGATGTAGTGCTTTCCGTAGGCTGATCTGCCTATCGATGTAAGCTCCTGCCCGTCAAGTTGGTTTTCGTGATGTGTTTCCGCCAGCTCTTGTCACGTGTTGTGTACACCCATTGTGACGAGTCAAGAAATTGAAGCTACGCGTCATAGCCCAATGGTGAGCTTCAGAGTCTTTCGGATGAGCGCATTTAGCTGGTAAATTTCAGAAGTCTTGAGCGCGAGATGCGGGATTCCGTATTTAATCTTGCTTATTAAAAGCACTTCGACTACGCGCAGGGCTTCCTGTTCTTTGACGCCCCTTGCGTCAGTTCGACACCCCACCGGATGAGATGTGGCAATTGAGAAATCGCGCTTTGTAGCCAAGAAAATGTGCCAGCACCCGGTGGATCTCAGTGCAGGTGTTAGCCAAGCACAGGAGCGAACTGATTTTCGGTATTTCAATTCCTTTGAGGGTCACGCACGGGTCGGGATCTTCGCAGGCAGGTGGTCTCCCTCCCGTAAGGGCCTTTTGTACGAGTAGTTCGCACTTCTGCGGTACGCAGTGGAGGTCGCAGATGTCAAGGTGACTCCAACAGCTTTTTCGAGAGAGCTTTCTCGATATTCGGTGCACATGCCTCGTGTCCACAGCGTAATATGCAGGACTGGGGGCATGCTCCTGTCCTGCAATACTTTCGAGGAGTTGCGGAAACTCGAGGAGCACGGCGTTGAATAGGAGGGCCAACGCGACGGCGCCTTGTGGCATGTCCTTCTCTGGTGGCCTAAGTTCCTTTCTGCGTGAGTGTGATATCCCCACCGCACGACCATTGAGGAAATTGCGGACATAGCCACAGGTCTTCGAACCCCCCAGCTAATGGCTGCGAGATTTCGTACTATTGCTTCCTGGCGCCCATTACCAAAAGCACTCTTAACGTCAATGACAAGGACGGACGACTTGCAGCTTTTGCTCATTTGGTCATTCAGCTCCTCTTTTAGAAAGGAAAGGATATCTTAGGTGGACAGAGGCTGGGTGTAGCCGAACACGGTGTCCAGATAGTACCAATTGTGTTCGAGGTACGATTTAAGCCGGTGATGTGCCATATCCTCAAACAGCTTGCCGACACACGAGGTGAGGGTGATGTCTCGTAGATTCTCAAGGGCTGCGGGTTTGTCGGGCTGTCGTACCGTCATCCCCTCCGAGTGATTCCACGAGGCGGGCAGTTCTCCTTTGTTCCAGAACTCGTTGTAGTTCTGGAGGACAGCTGTCAAGGCCTTATTGGGTAGCTTTGGTGACAATCGTGTCTTTTTCGGGCCTCGTCTTTCGCGTGAGCTTAGCGATGGCAGCGTGGAGCTCTGCCAGTGTGATAGGCCGGTCGAGGTTAGCGTTGGGTGGGCCTTCGTATTCTTTAAAAGGTGGTAGAGTCGGCTCTGGTTGGCTTTCGCCGCGGAACTTCCCCCAAAGCTGGTGGACCAGGTCTTCCTCCGAGCTGTCGTAGTTTTGCGCGAGCGGAAGAACATACTCTCGTTAATATGTCTAGTTAGGACCATTGTGAAGGAGGTGTCACGTTTTAATTGGTGCTGAGGGTAACTGAACCTGATCGCAGGACGCATGCCAGTTTTGTCTCGCAAGCTGTTTCACGTACTCTTGGACCTGCGCTGTCAAAAAGGCAATTCCTTGCTTGGTCTTCTGATGATTTTCGGCCTCTTCCATCTCTTGACTAGGGCCCGTTTGGCCTTCCAGAGATGCAGTAGATGGGTGTCCGCAACGGGCTTGTCTTTGTTAAGTTGGATAACTTTGGTGCACCATTCTGCTGCATCCACAACATTTTGGGCTAGGCATCGATGTCAACTGCTGCTGTTCCGTTGTTGAGGTCGCTTCTGGAGAAGTTCTATTCCGTGAGTCTCGCTTTGCCACTCTTGACCAGTCGCCGTGCTTGATGGATGTCGAGCTGTAGAATGTAGTTGTCACTCTCGAGTCTCAATTTTAGAAAAATAAACACCCGTCTACTTATATTTAGGTTAGCGTTATGCATACCAGCTGGTCACCTTACTCCTGACGCCACCACGAATTGCGTGCCGCGTATTCGTAGCTGGTATTGGCCCGGAAAACGTCACCAGTTATTATTAAGCAACTCCATCATTAGCTTATGCACTTCTAGTTCCGAGCAGAGAATGCTTCGACATAGGCTTATCCAGCATGACGCATTTAAGAAGCGTGTTTAGTGCAAAGTGGTTAGGTAGAGCGATTTGAAGTCGGGTTAGAAATAACTATTGTTTCACAATTTTCGTAATACGCAACAGAGATCGGTTTTCGTTTCTGCAAGCACGACAAAGCTACAACTACTTATTTGAAAACACTTTCATGTTACGACCTGTTCCAACGGAGCACAGACCAAACATGTTTATTTCCAGGTGGAGGTTCTATTCCATCGCACGTGTCGATGCCCTCGGCGTGACCGCAAAAGCCCTATCGCGCAGCTGCTGAAACACGTGAAGCGGGCGTCCCTACCACGTGCACGTTCGTGAGTGCAGACTTGACAAAGGAAAGAAAAAGCGATGCGAGCATAGGCGAGCCATAGCAATGCCTAGAATTTCTATCGGATAAAGACAAAGCAAGAAGCGACAAAAGAAACAAAGCAAGACAATTAAATGAGGAAGGAAGAAGGAAAGAAAGGACCTGTCATGTACAAGCGAAAATGTCGGGTAACGCTCACGATAGACCGGGTACCAGCTGCGCCGGTGACTCATACGGAATGTTGCCGACGGGCGCGCAGCCGGTGAAACGCTTAAGGCGCGCGCCCATACAAGTGTTGAGAGCACCCAATCAAGAGAGGACGCTATTGGCGGAGGGAAAGGGCTTCGTGCACGTTTCGACCGGTTTCCTATCTTCAGAGCGCGCTTGGGAAACGAAACCGCACGCCGCACGCTGTTCGTGAGGTGTGACTCTAGAGCACCGCGGCAGCCCCAGCTACTTGATTTTGGTTCGGCATTTACGTCACTGTTGAGAGCCACATTCGTACTAAGCACATTTGAAGCTTTAATTTTTCCCGTTTTATCTATAGCGGGAAGTCCTCATAAGTGTTCTGCTCGAGCTGTTTTGAGAATTCACTTAGCAAAACAGTTATGATAAAGTTACTGTGCATAAAGCGCTCTCAGTGCAGTGTGGGGTCGACACAAACACGGGAAGTGGGCAAACCATGGACGGACCAATGGAAGGGCTACACATGCTACACAGGTTGGCGTCGTTCATGAGTGTGCCTATTATATCTGTTATAATCCAAGTTCACTGATGCATGTCCGTGCTCTTGATTACTGCAGTGCAGTCAAAACTGTCCCTTATTCCCTTCTTGGGTCCGTTATCCGTTGGCTTCCTGAGGCGGTGTCTGAAAAAAGGAGCGAGGCCTTCCTTCACACCCCTTCTGTTATTTGACAGCCAGGATAAAGCTTCCTCTGACTTACTGCCTCTAAGTGGTATGAAAGAACTTGTTGGTAAACGGCCAACAAGTAATAACATTGCGTGCTCCGTGATGCCTTATGACAGGAAAGAGTACTGCAGCTTCGCCGCGACCATCAGGAGCTGGGCTCGTGCCGAAGTGCCGGCTCGTGCTGGGCTCGTGCGGAAATATCCAATAAAGTTGAGGTTAGCGCCCACTGTGTTACCGCACTTGGCACCGCGTCGTACGTGTTGTCTGAAGGCAGTAGAGTCGGTTCTTCCCGACGGAAGGAGTTTTTTTTCGTCCTTTCATGTAAAATTACTGTGTCATGCCATGCTACAGCTATAACTACTGGAGCTACAATTTATTTTCATCAGGCCTTCATTCGTTGCATCGACTGGTGGCCTAATGACTTTTTCTACCAAAAAGAATAATAACCGTTGACTCATCCCATTTCTGTAGTTGGGGCTGTGAAGTGTCATTTAGGAAATCTTTTTGTGAGAGGTTTGCTCACAAAAGTGCCTGGAGTGCAACCTTGTCAAGGAATTTCATTGTGTGGTTTCACTGTCTTTGCCAGATAGTCTAATTTTAAAACTAATTTTACTCGAAGAAAAATTGAAAAATCTATTCCGTCGTCTATGAAAAGCCTTCAAAATATTGCATGCCGGCAAGTTTAAATGAGACGCATATATGAGAAGAGGAAAAGCACCTTCACTGCATGCCTCCATCCATATATGCATACATCACGATTGTTGCATGCATTCAGACAAGAACATCACGTTAATGACAGCAAGGAGGAGATGTGGATCTGGAGAGTGAGCCTCTGAGCTGGTACTCCTCGCAGGGGTAAGGGGAAAGGGAGAGACAGCGGTAGAGCCAAGCAAAAGGACAAGTGACGATGGTTAAGTACAATGAGTCACTGTACACCTCCTGTAGGCAGACGTGCATCATGAGCACTAGTCTTTAGAGCACAATACTAGTGACGGATCTCTAAACCTGCTCACATAAAAAAATAAAGAGACCTTTAAATGTCGTTAGACATCGTCCGTGTGCTCCATGCATCTAAAAGTTTCTAAAAGCAATCCACACAGCAGCTGGGAATCCACAGTAGTGCAAGGTTGTGTCCGTTTTGATAAGCCGCAATAAGTAGGCTCATGATCTCACAATCAAGAGGACCATTAGCGGCCCCTTGCTTCCTATAGTTCCTTATTACTTGAAGTGCAGGTTTAGAATCTGAGAATAATGTCCACTCCGCGAGGCTTTGTTTTAGAATGTGGACACCGGTCAGCTCAGCAACAGTAGACGATGTAACGATGTATGGTGGGCTATCTGGAGGGTTACATGATGCCTGTGTTAGGTATCGTGAAAGGTGCTGCCTAAGAAGTCTGCATGCGAGAGCCATCAGCAAAAATATACACCGCGCCTCCATACATATAGGACACATAAAACAATGCGAAATGCTTGAGTCTATCAGCTGGTAGTTCTAACCTTTTAGTAATTCCAGGGATCAATAATTCCACGATTGGCTTTGGCACCGTCCATAGTGGGTGGTATACAGGGCGTAAGTTGCGGTGTATATTGTGATGGCAGCAGTTCTTGCCGCGGCAGCACCGCTTTGAAGTACGCAGAATTAGGCCGCCAGCTAGGAATTTCGGCTAGCGTATGGCCACTTTGTCTGGTCAGCAAGCTCTGGTACACACGCAGTGCTTCTCGTTGAAGGTACACGCGAGATGTGCAGGAACGTTCTTCTGAAGAAGTGTCCCACGTGGAAGTGCATCGAGGTACACTAAGGCAAATCCTTAGGCCATGAGCCGGAGAAGTTTCGAGTGTATGGAAACCCTATCCATTCATACGAAAAAGTACCGGGACACTTGCAGGGGTATCCAAGGAAACGTGCTTGCTACTGCTGCAGAAGTGACGATTTAGATGGCCTGCACAATTTTTCAGACCTTTGCCGAATGGCTTCGACATAGTTGTCTAGTTTTTGTCTTACTGCTGCGGTGTGTTTCGACAAGATAAATCGCGATCGATGATAATTCCAGGAAACTTCTAGTCTGTTACTGAAGTGAATTTTTGCCATCAACAGCAAAGGATAACAGACCACGTACTTCCGTATGAATACGATGCCTGCACTTTTTGACGGCGACAATTTGTAGATTCGCTGAGAAGTATTGACGATATACCACGATGCTACAATATACTCATTCGCGGCTTGCGCCAAACAATATCTTTGCACAGAGCTAGCTTTTTCTTATACCATATTGGGCATAGAAATGGCGTATGAGAATACGCCGTAGTTTAGCCTTTTAATTAAATGATGTGGCCCCACGGCGAAATAAGGTAGCGAAACAGAGCAATAGCACCAACTTAAAAACAATTTTAATCCTTGTTCGGAAAAGGATTCCGAATGTTGCTAAGCGAAAGTACACTTGCTGCGACGCAGCAGCCGTGCGTTCTTAAACTACGACGCGCCGCCGCGCGAGGCACATTGGTAGGGCTGATCTGATCCTGTGCGGTTCCTAATTTTTAAACTATCTAACGTTAAGAGCGAATTTTCACAGCGTCCTCTGTGGCCGATATGCCTTCGACAGCGGTTATTGTGCCGCAGTTTCGAAGGTATCTCGTAGGTTCTCCCATGACACAATGCAGAATGAAATGCGTGACATGCTCATTGTCGTAAGAAGTCATGACACTTCACGAAGGGTACACAGCCTGGAAACTTTTGGAACAGAGGGACCCCTGCCACATGGTGCCGGTGCGCAAGGTTTTAAATTCGAAGCATTTCTTGGCCAAATTGAGGAGCTTTAATTGAATCTATCTATCTATCTATCTATCTATCTATCTATCTATCTATCTATCTATCTATCTATCTATCTATCTATCCGCCTAGGTTTTGCTACTCTCCTGGCCGTCTCGCGCACCCGATATGCACCAATATTTGGATGGCAAGGTACGAATATATGACGCACATGACTGACAGATCTTTAGACTACACACACGACATGCTCGTTATGTCCGTCACAATTAACCATACTGCAATCACGTGTGGCTAATACCCGTAGTGCTCCGCCCGTTCGATTCTGGTACGCGCCAGAGCTCTTTGACTTTTATACAGCGCATTTCAATCTCTGGTCAGCTATCTATCTAAACAGGAGTTTCACATATGCATAGAATACATATGGAAACAAAAGCATGCCCTTTGTTGATGCGTGAGATTGAAATCCACAGAAAACAATTACACAGACACTCGCGAACGTGCTGTAGCTCCCGAAGCCCGCCTACCAATTGAAGTGGTAGGCGGGCTATGAACCTAATGGCTATAAGGCGGGCTATAAACCTAAGACCTATAGGCGGGCTATAACCGATAAACATATAGGGCGGGCTATAAACCTAATAATATAGCAATAAACCTAATGCAGCAGCAGTTCTGGTGCTGGTTCTCGCGTAACGTCAACCACGCTAAGTGTGTGGGTTAAACGCTGTCAGAGCAATGTAATGAACGATGCATATGTTCTAGTAGCACAGAACATGCTTTTGTCCAACTTTTCTCGATTCTTGTGGAATATCTCAGATAACGACGCATTTCTCGTCAATAAAACAGTTGTCTGCGCTATGCCAATATTACGTCTGTGCACAAATGCTAACGTGAGCTACGTGAGCCGCCTCAGTGCTGTGGAGTTTCCTATAGTTACCTCCTCTGAAGCTAACTTAACGGGGGCTAACTAGGAAACTCCACATGTACTTATGGCGATACCCTTCGCACGAAGACCTTCATCCTACTCGTGACATTTAGCTGCATGGTACACAATTAGGAATTGGCAATATCCTCACTAGCTGCTTCGCATGATAGCGATTCCCGCAATGCGTTGCATCTGCACATTTTTTCACGTTGAGAGAAACCGTGCGTGTGTGAGGTAGAAAATGAGGTATGTTCTGCTGTCTCGGCCGGCTTTCAGGACTTCTTTCAAATTCGACTTAGGCCGCTGAAGCAACTATTCAGACATACTGATGAGGCTCTCGGCTAGAATCTCTACAGCGGACTCTCGATGTGCGAAATATCCTAGTCGTGAACATGTGTCTGCAGAATGCACCTCCTGTCGCAGAAACTCATATTTAAAATATTGCGGCAGGACGAAAAAAAGAATTTCATATCATACACCTCTGATATGGCCCTATTAGGCACTTTCCCCGAACCTACCTTTACATTGCCCTTTTAACTGCCCTGCGCCACAGTCCAACGTTATTAAATTTTTCCCTTCCTAATTAACTCCTCGCGGTTTATTCAAACATGTCTGTTGAGTGCACTGCTCTTTCGTTTGCTCCCTGTTTCTACAGACGAAACTACATGGCATTTCAAACTGGAAAGGACATGTACAACCAAAGTTCATTTTTCTCAATCACTGACTTCGAGCTATAGAACTATTCGCAAGGTGCTTTTCGTGCTTTGACCTTCCGTCACTTCTCAGCGAAAACTGCATATTTCCGCTCCTTCGTACAATAGCTCCAGCAGGGATGCGGTTTATACCAATAAATAATAAATAAATTCACATCTTACCTATGAATCACACTGTAAATATTTCAGTCACCTTGAGCTACCTAACATCTACAGAGAGGTAGATGTTAATTTTGTTTCTTCATGAGCCTTCTTTCAAACTGCTGATTTCTGCGGAATCTATCTGCGAATATGCTTATTTCAAGAAACCGCGAACTTGACTGTAGCTTGGTACACTAAAAGCGCACTGCATTACTAGATTGCGACTCGGTAAATTTTGCTGTCCTGTTGGCCAACTCGGCGTCCTGATTGAGCATAAGTAGATAACGTAAATGTTTAGCAGCACTGGAACGCAATGCACATAAATTTAAACACCTTAAAAGGATGCCCCAAATAAAGAAGCCGTTTATTTCAGCCATATTCGAGGTACAACGATGAATGTGAACGTGAACAAGTCATTAGAGCAAGTGTAAATAATTCATTCCCGCGTCCGCGATGATAACTAGTGCAGTGCAGGTACGTGTACAAAGCTGTGTTCTTTGGGGAAAGGCGTGTGCGAGGTGAGGAAGACGTGCTTTGAGACTGTGCGCTTGCAAGCAGCAATATTAGTGCCGTCAGTCATGCTTCTAAAGCTTGTCCATGCTCCCAAGCATGCGCCCCACTCCAACAAGCCTTGGGCAGCTGAATTTCCTTTCTTTCTCTCTTTATTAGTTTATTGAGAACAACCACGGCAATTGTCCAAGGAGACACGGCTAAAGGCAAACATTACCTGACTGGGCCGTGCCACCCATACAGCAGCAGCAGCAGCAGCAGCAGAAAGACATTTACAAACATAAGAGCCACATGAAAGTCACACATACGCTTGTTTACATTTTAACTTAAGGATCCATGGCTTCCACTTTCGTTGACATATCCAGCCTTTTTGACACATTGGGCGATGAATATAGCAGGAAAGGATTTACCATGTTTACATCTCAGTTGGTGTTTTTACAGTTACTTCGCAACGTAGAGTGGGTGCTGGCTCTGTCAGTACATGACGGCACACACAAGTGCGTAGCCACGGCTAGGTTTATTGGCTCTAGTGAGTCATCCCGTTGAATCAGCCAAGCATATATTATTTACTAAGAGGCAAGAGGTATGAATCAGTTGACTGCATGTGGCTTCATGGCTTAACAGGACGAGTGAGTTCTGTTCAGCGTGTTCTAGGAGTGGTGCTGTTAAAGCTTTAAAAAATTCTGTGGGCGACCACTGAAGATTGTGTAGACTTCGCGGGTACGCACAATAGCAGGTGTAGGGTCCGCTATAAATGTAATGAGCCTTTTCTATGAAAAATCGATTTATTCATCGGATAAGTGTAAATTAGTACAATTCTTCAAAATGCTCTCCAGCTGCATCAATACACCCGTGCAGGCGTGTCTGCCATGCCTGGAAGGCACCCTGAAAGGCCTCGACGGCAATGTATCTTAGGAATGCTGTCACACACTTTTGGATGCTTTCCACGGTCTTCCAGGGCTTTCCTTTCAGATCTCTCTCGCGAGCCTGAAAAAAACAGTCTAATCGCGACTGTTCGGAGGAATGGGGACCACCGGGGTGCTGCTCCGGGGGAGGAAGTTGGCATCGACGAAGGACTTGTGGCAGTGGACATTGTCATGGTGGTGCTTGACGATGTCTTTGATGTCGGTCCTTACGCGCGCAACCCGGCGTTACAATCTCTCGAATACATCCAGGTAAAAGGCTGAGTTGACTGCTTCCCCCTGGGAGGTGTTTACGGTGTAAGCAATTTGCCGGATGCTCAATCTACGGTTCGTTGCTGTGCTTCCAGAACGTGTTCAGCTACCTCCACCCGGCCCTCCCGGCCCTCCTTGAACCCCTTGAACTGACACTCTGGCATGTGATCTTAAATGGGTCCTGAACCACCCTCTGGGATAGGTGGAAAAACATATTCTACGGCTTGCCTACGCCGTGATGAACATCTCAGCCAAATGCTGTAGTCATCCGCGAAGCGTAGCCTTCACAAGCGGAGCACAAAGCTTCCACTTCCTCAGGAGCCCTCAACACAAAAAGCGGCTTCTCCTCACGCTCCTTGTATATGCTCTATTTCGTCATATATCATTTACAAGGAGCGTCGCTGCTATTGGCCGATGGCAGACACGCCCGCCGCGCCTGTGTGCGGGCCCTTCGCAGCGCGCGTTTTTTAAAACCGTAGGCGCGTGCGTGCCGTGCGCTCCATTTTCCTTGCGTTGTGAGCCCCTATATAGGCAAAATAGTTGCTGGAAATATGTGAAAATATGTTTGTTAATCCGCAAGTCTCATAGATGCCATTGGAAGGCGTCCGTAAACTACCTCGGTGTGGACGCGAACGGTGCGGTGCAAAAGTCACCATAAATATAGTTTTCCAAGAAGGCAACAAATGCATGCCAGCAGCCTGTAATAAATCAAAAATTATTACCAAACTTTAATTAACAA